>CM067514.1:2146756-2249256 GCA_034509495.1 Acestrorhynchus altus
GAATCCAGGATCAGTGTTCAAAAGGAAGCCTTGATAGCTATTCCAAATACATACACAGCTGTTAACTGGGCTTCGACAGAACTGCACCACAATGAGCAGGAATAATGGCCACTGGAAGAAAAGGACAAGAATGATGACTTTTTCGGTCCGTTTTCAGTCCGTTCAGTCGAATACAAAACGAATTAGCCACTCATAGGTTGGCGCAAATTTCAATAAGCCGCACTAATTCCAAATGCATCACTTTCACAAAGCTGTGGTGTGGTCTGGCGTCTGGCTGGGAAAATTTAAAAACTAATGTTACGAGGCCATAGATCCAATAAAACATAAATACAGCAGCGGACTGCACCATAGCAACAGCTGGGAACGCAATCTCTCTTCTAAGAGTGACCGAGCTCACAAAGCCATTAGAAGCAAAGGCTTACATATGCTATTATCTGAACACAGCAGAGGGAAAGCCTTCTCATCTGCTAAACCCATCATAGCTGGAGTGAAAGTACACTGGTTGGCGACGGCTGCAGTAACAGAATTAGCTGACGAGGCACGGAAATGCAGCCCATTCACAATTCACGTTCGCAATCGTGGATCGTTTTCGAACAGCAACGCTCTGTTGGGCTCTTCTGTTGTTGTTTTTTCATTATTTGTTTACAAAATATGAAAAACTGAACTGTGGTTTCATAATGCCGTCCCCTTCTCGCCTTCATGCAGATGTTTTCGGCGCTGTATGCTCAGCTGTTATTATTTTCATATGTGCATAATGTTGGAGGACCAGCTTTCCACACATATCCACAAATATCCGCTCTTAAACCCAAACAAAGCTGTATGTCGTTAAACTTAGTTTTATTACAGCAAAAGTTTATATGTACACACACACACACACACACACACACACTTATATTATTATATTTATTCAATTAAATTTCACCAAAATGCACAGCATCTACTGCCACCCCCATGCTTCACATATTTATTTTTAAAGCAATTTAAATTTTAAGAACGTTTAATATGTTTTAATACACGAGTGAAATCCTGCCGTCTGAGACTAATTTACTCCCCCGTCCATAAAGTCTGTCTATGGGAACGAAAGTCACTTTGAAATCATTTTTACTTCGGAATATTTGGTGGTTAGAAATGAAGTGTTTGACAGCCTTTTGTGGAATTCAGCGTCTACAGGACCTGCATCACTGCACCATAGACGTACTGGACAAACTGGGAATGCAGGGCGAAATCTACTTTGCTCAGGGAAGGTGGTCTGAGAGGAGGGGGCAGGTCTTCCAAACGAGTAGGAGAGATCTGGCTCAGCGTCCTGTACAGTACTGTCCTGTACTCTGGCTGCAATTCTGAGAACATTTTGGACATTTATGGCTTCATTCCTGAAGAATGGAAGGGGATGGAACCACAAATTCTTCTCTACATTTCACGCTGCTCCTCTTTCCAAAAACGACTTTCATTTACGCATTCTGAGAACAGGTGAGTTATTTCACTGGAAGCACTTTGCACATTTCCGTACTCATGGAGCACCCAATAAAACGTCTGGAGCGCAGGCCTGTTTCGCTGGGCTGGAGGCTGAAGTACTGCTGGTGCTTCAAGAAGCGTAGCCATCTCTTCACTCGCCCCTGAGACAAGTATCTGCCCCTTGTCAATGGCTGTTTACTGGCCTGTGCACTCTGGCTGCAACATCTGGCAGGAAAGCACAAGGTCTACTTGTTTAACATGTATTACAGCTGGAGATACAATGCTAAAGTAAATATATGAGAGGCCTGCTCTTACAGACCCTCCTGAAAAAGACATAGTCCAGAAAATATAGGACAACTCCTTTATAAAAGGCCGGTTTTTTCCAAGAGTGTTATGAGCCCTATCCAGACCACTACCACTAACACCGCAGACACACACACACACACACACACACACGGAAGGGAGAAAAAAAAAGGAGACGCACTTAAAACACACTTCAGCCAGTGTAGTCATTCTTTCTGGGCCGACACTTCCAACAGGAAACTGACAGTATTATGTGACACCGTGGAATGCTCTGGAGGTTCAAGCTGGCAAAGCTGACTTACATCCAGTAACAATGCTCTCTTTTGTTTAGCGTTTACCAGTAAATTTGCCTACATTGTGCAAACGATGAACAGAAACTAGGCTGCAGCCTTTCATCAGAACTTTCTCCAAACAGCATCTACGAACAGCTTTCCACTGCCATTTCTGTTTACTTCCCGTCAAAACTAGGCCTGTCCTGATCATTTTTGGATGATACATAATGCAACTGCATGCCTTTAAAGAGCAATTAATCCCTTCACACCCTGGTCACTGCAGTGGACAGCTAAGTCATTTATCTCCACCTGCTTTCTCCTACTTCTGATCACCCATGTTTAAGGACTGGAGCTGACCATCCATACTTCTGTGAACATCAGCAGCTTTATCTGTTGTTAAGTCCAGCCCTTCTTATTGTCTTGTAACAGTATGATGTACAGCTCTGTCCATCCCCATATGACAAAACAGACCATTTTCCAACTCATAGACATTTTCCATGTAATAATATTTCCAAGGTGGAGATACAGTTTGGGAATGAAGTGATTGACAGTGATTGCCTTGGCTGATGGAGAGCATCTTCCTGACCTGCATGACAGACATTTCTATTAACTTGGAGGATCTGAGAGACCTGCATGGACCACAGAGAGGTAATGCGCCGAAAGACCCAAAAGCCAGATTGCGGACTCTCTGTATGTGGGAATTACACGGTCAGCTCGGTCCAGAATGCAATGGCTAGACTAAAAACAAGGGAAAGCATCACACCTGTGTTGTCTTCTCGTCACTGGTTTTTAGAGCCCTAAATGGGGTCTCTCATACCGGACCTACTGAGCTCCTATTGAACCTCACTCATTTTAAGATCTTAGCTGCTATTGGCTGCACTCTCACCTAAAATGTAAAGAACTGCAGAACAGCCGTCGTTCTACATAAGGACGTCATCCACAGTCGAGGTCTTTACGTCAAATTTGAAGACAGATTTATATTGTAAAGCATTTTCCTCTTAAATGATATTCTGCTTGTGGTTATATGTCCATGTAATTTGATTTCATTGATTTATTTTGGTTCTTCAGTGGGTTCTTTTAGTTATATCCTTATTTCTCTGTTTATCTAAACTTGTACAGCACCGTGACTTACCTCCACATCCTTTCAAAGGTGCTTTAGAAATACAATTGATGACCTGACAGACATTCAGCAAGCAGTGTTGCCCTCCATGCATCACCCCGCCAGAGCAAGCATTGTTGAATGGATGAATGACTGTTACGACGACTGCCCTCAACACAACATCAATGGTGTCAAACCAGACCATCATGGAGTCACTCAGAACGGCGACGGATCACCTTCAGTTAGGCCGATTCTCCACGCTTGGAGGCATCGAGGTCAGTAAGCCATGGTTCGAATGGTTTGACGTGTCTAGAACCATTCATCATACCTTTCTTCCAAAATAATGAACACTTAATGGACGTTCTGACTAGAAATGGCTGGTCTCTGAGTCCTCAACACTACTGTGTGAGAACCATTGACCACACATTGACCTTTCCTAGTACAGGATCACACACGCAGAAGGGTACTTCAGGGCTGGCTTTGTGTTTTCAGGCCAACCAGCTGCTGTAGCTACTGTGTTTTTCCCCATTTACCCGTGAATCTGCAATCAGCTTCTACAGACGTACTAATGACGGAGACGTAACGGTAACCACGTGCAGCTGATTGAAGCTGTAAATGCACTCGATACAATGTAAACGAAAGTGAAGGACAGCAGATAAACAGTGGAGTAAGTGGGACAGTTCGTCGAACCTGAAGTCGAGTACGACTTCTGTCGTTGAAAGCAAAAAAAACACACCAAACGCAGTCAGATAACCTAAGTGCTACGTTCCGAGCCTGGCCTATGAAGGATGTATGTACACAGTGAATGAAGTAAATGAAAATGTCTAAACCACATATTATGATAGCTGGCAATTGAGAAAAAATAACAGCCAATGAGCAGTAAAATGAGAATTATTGCTCTCTGTAGGATGCTGATTGAAGTTCACCCTCTATATACATGTCAGTAGGCTTTAAGTTAAGTGATTTGGAAGCTTAGTAAGAGAAACTCGGGTCACCTGCCAAGTTTTCATTTGATTTGAGGGACAATTTTCATTCTCTGGAAGCCTCGGTCATACTGCTCTATTCCAAAACGTGCTTTTATCACCGAGCACACAATGGCTAAGCCTGTCGTGGAGGTTTGAGAGTGGTGTGGCTCTGTCTTTAGGTTTGGAGTAAATGATGATAAAGTATTTTCTTTTGAAATTACCCAGATACAGCCAAAACCCAAACGTCTCCGACCGGTATTAATAAGGGTTGAAAAAAAAGGCCTATATTTCAAGACTGTGTGTCTGAGTTTGCGTGCGGTTCCGAAATCCTCAAACATTACGAGAATCTGTTATCACAGCATTTGAGAAACTGGCTCATCTGCTAAACCAGGCAGACGTGCTGGTTTTGACATGAAGGGCTCGTAATGAAAAGCATATGAAGACGAAGACACATCACACACGGCAGCTTACGGCGAAACACTGTATGTGAACGGCGTCCGATCCAAAGGGGCCAAATAGAGGAATAATGTATCGGAATGTTTTAAACCTGTTCAAATCCTTTGTTTTTGCCACGGTGCTCTAACAGAGTGCCCTCTGGCATCCTCTGGACACCACTGTTTAAAAGGGACTGGGAACTGAACAATCAGAAATGTCAGTCACCCAACATTATTAGATGGAAACACACTATAAACAAAATAATACATCAGTTCATAAAGTCATATTATATAACTGTATTAAAAACAGTGATTTTACTTCACTCTTAATTATCAGCACATCTATATTAAATTATGAGCCCGTCTTATTTTCAGAAACACGCTATTGGATTGGGATCAGACAGAACTCAGCTTTGGAATACTTGGATCCAGATCAGGATCCCCCAGCTTCCCCCAATTCAAAGCAACCAGTCAGAACAGGAATTATTGATTAGTCACTGGTTGTAACGCTTACAAAAATGCATGTTTAATTCCTACTGATTTAGTTACTATTGTTTTAAGGACACCAGTCAACACAGAAATATGCTGCCCAGTGAAATAGACTTAATTTTCTCCCTGGTTTGAACACATGCATAAATAAATCCAGTAAAAATGCTCTAAAATTCATTTTAATTACTCTATTTTTATATTGATCTTATTGCAATTCATTCAGGTCAGTTAATGACAAAGTTAAGAACATCTCTTTAAAGTCATTATTTTAAAGAGATAAAAAAAAAGAAAGAAAATGAGGCTGTAGGTCCTCTAAAAAAACTTTTATCAAGTTCTCCAAAATGTTACATGAAATATCTAGGTTTTTGGGTGAAATTAGAATTAAACACAATCAGTCTAGAGAACCTAATGAATCCTTTAAATCCTGTAAAATCACACAAAATAGGATTGGAAATGAATATGCAGAACCTGTTTTTTTGAAAGAGGTGTTTGGCTCTTAATGTGGAAACTGTAGAACTGATTTTAAGAATTAATTTACTTTAGTTTATTTATATTTGAGTTTATTTAACAGTTACATACATTCAAAGTTACTTTCTCCTGCATAGTCAGTATTTTAGAGACAATAATTGGACCAATGAATAAAGTTTAAAAACAAAAAAGAAAAAGAGCACAAAGAAAAACAGACTATAGGTTCTCTGAACAGACGAAGACTAAAGAAGTGGAGAAAACGCTGATAAATACTGAACAAACGACTGACAGAAACAAACCAGGACAAACACAAACAAACGGCCACGATCTCTAAGGACACAAAGTTAGAAACAACAGGACTGACATAGTCAGGGTGCAACAAAGGGTCCTAAATACAACACAACATTGCACACACCTGGAACCAACTGATTAGGAAGGGGCGGGGTTATAAATGAGACACAGAGGGGGATGGGCGGAGCAAGGGAGGAGACAGAACCAAAACAAACACAAAGCATGTGCCAGGATCACATGGGAAAACACAACAACTGAGACAAGAGGTGAACAGGACTAGAACACCACATGACATTGAAAGGTTCTAGGTAGTCATATGTTTATATGTTTTTATATGTTCAGTTATATGTCCTTCTGTTTTATTTCTCTTTTAATTTTTTAAAATTATTATTTAATTGATTTTTTTTTACAATATACTGCAGTTGAGTTTTGTTGCCGCCGCAGTCATGCGGTCGGTGAATCAGTCTGTCGATTTACCGGTCAGTCTACGTTCCTACCCTCACCTACGGTCAGGAGCTGTGGGTGAATGACCGAAAGGACAAGATCGCGGATACAAGCGGCCGAAATGAGTTTCCTCAGTAGGGTGGCCGGGCGTTCCCTTAGAGGTGGCTCGGGCACTTTTTTCAGATGACCCCTGAATGTCACCCCAGGGAGGTGTTCCAGGCACGTCCCACCGGGAAGAGACCGCGGGGTAGACCCAGGACACGCTGGAGGGACTATGTCTCTCAGCTGGCCTGGGAACACCTCGGGGTGCTGGCTGAGGTGTCGGGGAGAGGGAGGTCTGGGCATCCCTGCTTAGACTGCTGGCCCCCGACCCGGCCCCGGATAAGCAGAGGAAGACGGAATGGACGGATGGACAGTTGAATTTTGTCACAATTACAAGCTGAAACATAACCGATGCTCAGGTTTGGCCAAGACAATGTTATTATTCAGGTGGCTGGATTTATTTATTTGTATTTATTTGATTATGTTGCCAAATATGTAAATGAAGCTGTCTTTTCTGTGGGTGTGGTGTGTGTGTGTGTGTGTGTGTGTGTGTGTGTGTGTGTGTGTGTCCCTTTTCTCAGTGTTTCAAACAAACAAACAATTCATAGGACAAAAAAAGTTATATAGATAGCAGTCAACCTCGTAGAAAGGTGTAATATTTAATGCTCTCAGTGTCCTTGGACATATTTCTAAACAGATGCTGTGACCTCTGTTCTCAGCCACAATACCGAAGACACAGCGATAAAAAGGAAAGTCTACATCCTGCTGGTGCACATCTCCCCCCCCTTCATTTCCAGTTTCTTTCAGCAAAACACAGCAAAGAGGATGGATTAATGATTAAGTTGTCTTTTCGAACTTGGCCTAATATGAGGGATTTGAGACTTGTTTTGGCTGCACTGAGGCTTCAACTACACAGCAGGACAGAGATAAGAAAAGAAGAGCTTTGAGGAGAGAAAAAAAAATCGCAGCGCATTAAAATCAAATCTACTGAGGGAGCCACCAGCTTAGGAGAGCCAAGACGATTAAAGGGTCAACGGTCCTCTGACAGGTGGTCTACCTTATGCCTCTCACCTTGGTTCCAAGGAAACTTCTGTGCTATTGGGAAAAATGGCACACTTGAACGTGAAGGGCACTGAATGCGGCAATAACAACAATCACGAGCGATATTAAGCCGATCGGCGCGGCGTCTTGAGCACATCTCAAATACCCTCTGACACTTCAAATCGGTTTACACAAGGCATTTCTTCAAAGTGTATTACTGACTCACAACAGATTGACGACTGCTGCAAAATTGAACATTGTGCCCTACGACTCAAAACCCCGCGAGAAAGAGGGGCAGGGAGTTAAGTGTATGAAACAAGCCGAGAAAATGAGGATGACCGCCTTGAACATGAAATAGCAGCCGGGAGAAAAATGAGATAAAACAGTCAAAGACCCAATTTCCTATAGATAGCTGCTGCTGGGCTCTTACAGCCGAGGACACAAATAAGGTAGCGCGTAATCGCATGGAGGCTGAGGTGAAGCTGGCAATTGCCTATAAATCTATGGGTTAAATTTCTCAGGGTGAAAATAATTGCTGAGCAGCTGCGGCGAGTCATTGTGTATTTTTTACTGAACTCTCTTTTCTTCCGCTTTAATTTATTGAAGTATTCGTATAACACGCTGTCTCGATTAAAGCAGAACAGTAGAAGGACGTGGCAACTTAACGTTCCAGGGCTGGACGATATGATATTTGATGTGAGAAGGCAAACGTGAAGAAAATAGGACACCCTATGAAATCCTTTCTCTTTAACCATATTAAAACATGTTGAAGATGGATCTTCATTTCTTCTTTATGCACACTAATCTGTCTTATGACACTCCATGGTGTATGTGTGTGTATGTGTGTGTGTGTGTGTGTGTGGGGGGGGGGTGATCATGCTGTGTTTTTATTTTTTAATCTGTTATTTCCTGAATTAAATACCCATATATCGCTCAGGCCGTATCCCGCTCTGTTTATATCCCGATATAGATATAAATATCGATATATCGTTCAGCCCGTATCCCGCTCTGTGTGTCCTGTTCTACTGATTATTCAGACCGTACAAACATGGCTGGCTCAGTTTCTGATTTGGGTTTTGCCTGTGAATGCTGTGCATTTGTATTTAGAGGAGTAACCAGCATGATGTGAAGCTGAGAGAAGATGGAAGATCTATCAGAGCTATTGCATTAATATTGGCCGTCACCAGTACAACCATCTGGAACATCCTGAAGAAGAAAGTCATTACTGGTGGACTAAAATACAGATGTTGAACAGGTAGACAAAGGAAATCAACAGCAGTTGATGACAGAAACCTTGTAAGTGATGTAAGAGCCTAAAACAACTGTTAGTGACATCAGCAACAGCCTCCAGGGGGCAGGGGTGAAGGTCTCACAATCTACTGTTCAGAGAAGACTTCATGAACAAAAGTCCAGAGACTTCATCAGAAGATACAAACCACTAATTAGCAAGAAGAACAGGAGGGCCAGGCTAGAATTTGCTGAGAGGTTCAGAGACATGCCTCAGACGTTTTATGGACCGATGAGACAAAGAGTGGAGAAAGAAAGGATCTGCTCACGATCCCAAACATATCAGCTCATCTGTGAAACATAGTGGAGGTAGTATCATGGCTGGGGCTTCCATGTCTTCTTATTAATCTTCATTGGTGATGTCACACACGATGGCAGCAGTACAATGAACTCGGACATCTACAGAAACATTTGTCTGTCAATTTAAAGAATGATGCAACAAAACTGATCAGGAGACCCTTCATCAGATAATGAGCCAAACTACAGAGGAGTGGAAGGTTTTAGACTGGCCTTGTCAATCTCCAGACCTAAACCCTACAGAGCTGCATTTCACTTCCTGAAGAGACTGAAGGGAGTATCTTCACCAAAGTCTGGAAAAGAATGGGTCACAGGCTTGATGCAGTTTTTGCATGCAAAGTCAACAAAATATTAAGTCTTATTCACTTTTATCTATGTTAATGCAATCACCTCACAATTCCATATCAATCTTATAAACTCATATATTATTAAATATTATGAATCATATTAATATTATAGTAGAAACACATTCAGAAACCCAGACAGATTATTGGACCCAAACCTGCCCAGAAAAGAAACATGCAAACATGGTTGAACACTATTTCAGTCATGTGCTATAAAAGGAAACGTCCAGACTAATATAAACAGTAATCCTATCCAAGTGGGTTTTTTGTCCATCAAATAGTGGTGTCACCTGCAAAGTTAATCATTGTATTTAAATGGCGTGAAACATAATCTTTTGCAGGGGCGTCAGAGGGTCAGGTGGACCTTGTCCAAGACGTAGTGTTACTCTCCTGGTCTTTTGTACAAAGAGGACTCAAAACACATCCTTGTGGTGTTCCAAAACTGGGGATCAGACTTGATGAGAAGTGAGGGCCAAGCCTGACCCTCTTTGAATGATTGGAGAGAATTTGATTCACAGACAAAAAGAAATGATATTAATCACGTATGTGAAACAGTGAGAAGGAATGGGACTTCTGTCTCCTCACTACCTCCTGCCACAAGTACCCCAGAGCCATCCCTCAAGCCAAGGTCTTGCGTTATCAACCAGTGGATTTAACAAGACAGCTCTTTTCATGCTCATTGGCTTCTCGAGCTGTAATGGATTTTCTCAATGAGTCGCTCTTTTCTTTTCTACAGGTTTCACACTTTTTCACATGGCCCCTGGGCTCCTCTCCAGGCCAGATTCTCTACCGTTGACTTTGATTTCCAGCGGTAAGTGATCCGTCGCTCCAGGGCCAATGTACGTGGGCTGAAATCTGGCCTCACTTTGGCTCGCCGCTCCTGATATTGTACACTCTAATGCAAAGTGAAGTAGCACGTCTAAATAGCCTGTCAATTTTTCCCTCCCCCCGAGCTCTCCGGGCTTCCAAAAATCCCCAGATGGGACTCATTTCCAGCATGCTTGGGAACGTAAACGATACAGAGATATTAAGGGGCATTAAACTACTTGATGACATTTTGGTCATGCTGATGATGACTGGCACTCGTTTTAAGAGGACGACGGCCAGCAGACAGACGTGTGACGAGATCCCCTTTTGCCACAGGCGAACAACGAGAACCTTTAACATAAACTTTTTTCCTCAGCCCGGTCGGTCTGTCCTAGGAAACCACTTGCCTCCTCTCTGATATGAGCCGGTGTTGTTTTGTCTGCTCCAGGCAAAGCCATGTACCCGCATCCCTCACTTCTGTGCTGGGTCTGAGCCACTGAAACTCCAGCAGCTGATCCCAGCCATGGCGTTTATATTAACTGTTAATGACGAAGGCAACCTTCGCACCGTGCGGTTTCCTGCCTGCAGTCTGGATCAATTACAGAGCCGCCCTCCTCTGCCGATCAGAAAGGCAACCCGAGATGTGTGAAAACAGAGCGTGTATTGTTGCTGAGACGGCCTTCTCCGCTGCTCATCCCCCTGTCCCGGCACGCGTGCTGCAGGGGTGTCTGTTCCACAACAGGAAAGAATAAACCCAGGCTCAAATCATAGGAAATTCATCAAATCTGGTTCTTGGAGTCGTGTCTTTCAAGCCCCGTTTCCTTGCCATATGATCTCTATAAACCAAATCACTGCTGGCTTCCTCACAGGCAAGCAGGCGCCTGGGGCAAGCTCATAATCAAAGCCAAATGCAAATGACAATAGAAGTGGCGCAGAGAAAAGCAGAGGAAAACCTCAACTTCTCCAACTCCTTCTCTCTCTTCTCCCAGGCTGATATAAGGTATCGCAAGTAGATTAACAGAAGAAAACACTTAAAGAAAACATTTATTTAAAAATAAATAAATAAAACTTTCAGTGCTTTCATGGAAATATGACAAATAATATGATATATTTCTGAATCTAACTTTCTGAGCATATCACAGATATTATCAGTATTAAAGTCCCGTTTAATCAGTACAGTAGAGCACATTTTGAATAAATATCTGCTCGAAGGGAAAGAGTTTAACTCTTACAACCCAAATCTGCACTTCACAGGCAGTTGCACGACCATTTCATAAGCTTCATATCTCAAGATCATAGTAACCTACAGATATGATACACATATTATAATAAACTAAAATACTGACTTATCTAACCATGTTCTCAGTGTGTGATGAATTATTGGAGAAAACAGATAAAATTCACTAATTTCTAACTGAATTAAATTAAATTAAAAGGAGCTTCCAGTGCATGTTTACTGCTCTGTCCACGTGAACATGATCAATCTGCATACAGACTCTGACTGATCAGAGAGAGGGGGCGGGGCTGATGATCAATCTGCATACAGACTCTGACTGATCAGAGAGAGGGGGCGGGGCTGATGTTCAACCTGCATGTCAAAAATTGCAATAAGTAACATGTATCATGAAAATGTCTTTAAATATCATGATTAGTGGTGTCAACCAATGAAACATTTTATTCACATCTATATTATGTAACTAATCGTAATTAATCACATAATATATTCATGCACATCAATCTTTGAGGCGCTATCGCAGACAGCTATCGCGCAGTCAGAAATAGAGATGTGCACTCAAGGTGAAGTAAACATTAGTCTGTAAGTGTAAACAGGGGCAAATGACAATAAACCTAGAAGTCTAAGTTGATGAACCCAAGAGGAGCATGAAAAATAGGCATGATAACTTTTATTTTTGGACGCTATATTGTCTTAGAAATAATTCTGATAAATGACTGTCATTTTAGGACCATGTATGTTATTGATATAAAGATAATAGTCCCCCTGCTGGACTAATAAGGGATTATTTAATGTGTTCTGTCGTTCTGAGCTCCAGCACCACTTCTGTCCTGCAAGATCACTTAGGTCTTCAGATAATGGTCTGTTGTCAGTCCCTAAATTCAGATTAGCTTCAGTTGATGGCAGATCCTTCAGTGTTATATGGAATTCTCTACCACAAGCCCTTCTCCTCGGTTCTTCTTCTTCATTATTTCAAACTCTCTTCTATCAGTTTTTACTTTCTCCTCCCTCTATGTAAAGCGACCTTTGGTATTAGAAAGACACTATATACATTCAAATTATTATTATTATTATTATTATTATTATTATTATTATTATTATTATTATTATTATTATTATTATTATTATACACTTCTTAAAGACCAATTAACTTTTAATTATGAATAATATTCAAACATTGGAGTATAAAAAAGGTTAAATGTCCTGCATAAATTAAATATAAATAAAATAAAACCACTGTTTTCAACCTTTAGAAATTTTGTGGTATATTTTTAGGTGTTACACACTCATAATTCATCACACGATTAGATTTTATATAGAGTTTATCATGTGTATCATGTCTATAGGTTACTCTGATCCTGAAGGATATAATATCATACACAGACAGAAGTGTTGGGACACCTGCTCTTTCAATATGTCCTCTGAAGTCAATGGTGATAAGCCTTTATCCTGTCCTCTTTTGGAGTAAATGTGCAGAGAAAGCTTTCTACTAGATACTGGAACATTACTGTGAGGATTTGATTGCATTCGGTGATAAAAGTAGTATTAGTGAGGTCAGCATGTGGGGTGATAATTGGTGATACATATTGTAGGTACAATATTTTTGCTTAAAAGGTTTCAAGTCCTCCTGCTCGTGTCCCATCCCTGATAAAGCCAATGATACACCGTAATGTTTGTGGACACTCCATCTAAAGAACACCTTCAACTTTAAGTTGCACTCATTGCTGACACAGATGTGCAAATGCACACAAGCACCTTCTCCCAGTAGAATAGGACTCTTTGGAGCAGATAAACAAACATGAAACTATTGGCACCATGTCTAATGACAGGCGTGGACTACAGGTGTATAAAGCCCTCCACCATTGAGTTGTGGAGCAGCAGCACCGTGTTCTCTGGAATGATGGAGCTCCATCCAGTGCTTTTTTGATTGAGGAGTTGGGGAGGAGATGGGAAGGTGATCGTCTAACATGCTGGGACCATAAAAGGAGGTCACACACCAGCTACCCCAGAATTCAAAACCATAGTTTTTTAGTGGACGTTGAGGAAGGAACCTTGGGAGGAACCAGGCTCACCTACCCGCCCGGCGTGAGCACAGCCAATTTTGCTCTCTTAGACTCCAGCTGCTGATGGCAAACAGCATAATACGGGATCCTTAAAGTCTGAAATCCTGAACTTGAACCGGAGCTCCAGTATTGAATAGTCAGTGGTGCTCTTTAACACCCTTGTCACTGAATACAATCAAATCCTCACAGCAATGCTCTAAACATAATCCAGTCTTCCTTGGACAGCAGAGACACTTAATACCCTTAATACCCTTGATTTCAGAAACAGGAACAGTGATTGATCAGAATGAGGTGTCCCAATACTTTAGGCGTCCAGACAAAAAACCCAAAATACGATTGTGTTGGAATTCGTAGTGGAAGTCGTTTTTGAAAGCATCTCATTTACAGATAAAGTCGAGAGGATTATTAGTCTCACACTTCGTTTTTATCCATAGTTTGCACTTTTCATGTGTCATTAATCGGACAAATTATTAATAATGGTTATTATGGGACGAAGGCATCTCTCACCCTCTCGGAGTGCAATGGTGTCATGGCAACGCAGCACGTCAGTGTTAATGAATGTCTTTTTAAATCAAAGTCTTCTGCTCGGGTTCACAGGAAGAAGAATTTTGAAAGCTCTCCTGCCTCAGGCTTAAAAGACTCCAGTCATTTAGTTCTAATAGTTCCCATCTCTTCTGACACGGCACACAGGTGAGTCGCCACAGATCAGTGGCAGTGATGGCAAACTTCAAATAGTTGAAATACACTACTTTACTCATCTGCATGCAAATATATGGGTGCAAACGATGTCTGACTGGTTAATACTGGCGAGGCTGAATAAATTTACCGCGTGACTCTACAGAGTGCGTCTGTGACTGACTGCCTTTTGATACGCTGAATAAGGAGTGGGTGCTCTAATCATATTGCTGTAGACTGCCACAATAAAGGGGAACTCTAAAGGGTGGTCGTGGGGGCTGAAAGGAGAAGTCTGGAATCAGTGTCACACTCACAATGGAGGAATAAAATATGCAGACTTTTATATTAAACACTGTTTTCGTCTCCGGGGACACGCTCCACATGCAAAAGAGCAATCCGCTCCGACCGGTGAACGGGATAATGCCGACTGACAGGGACAGTGCATTGATTAAAAACTTCTATAGCAAATATTGTTTATGTTGGGAATTTGAATCTGATTTGGAGACCAATTTAGCTCAATAATGAGGAAACCTCCGTTTAATGAGCCTAACAGCCTCCAGGTTTCGCGGTAATCTGAAAGTAATGCTAGATAATAAACTTCATAATACTCCAGCGATCATACGTTTCTGATTAATGAATTGGCAAAAGCCTGCAAATGTTTGCAGCCACAATGAAGATCAGGGTAAATCTATTTGGCAAATTGAAGCAATTCCCAGGCCAGCATCCTGTAATTGTTTCCTTATTTGACCAGGCAGCTTAGAGCCACAATAATAAAGAGCCATAATAAAATCCCAACAAGGTTATTTTCAGGCAAATGCAACTCTGAACTCTCCAAATGAGCCTGTTTGCGATCTGAGAGGGTCTGAAAGTCATCAACACCTCAAAGTCAGTCAAAGCGTTCAATTATCATTCGTACAGTAAGACGCCGTTTAACGTTTTCTCACGAAAACATGCTGAAACGCATCGATTTACACCAATATGAGCTTCTAATACTCGTTGGGGTTACAGTTGCTCTCTCAGCATGCAGGAGTCCAGTGGGCGTCACCGTTTATTTACCATCGAATGCGGACAAGGTCATGGTTGAGTCAACTCCCAACTTTGCGTCAGCGTTTTTTTCAACGTCACTTCCTTTTATAACTCATTCTATCTGTCACGTGACTGACCTTTAGGCACCTTTCAAACACAGTGGCTTTACATCAACAGAGATCAAATAAAAAGACATTAAATTAATAAAAGCAATAAAAAGAGACACCATGGAGACACAAGATCAACGGTTTACTGTCACGTGTCTCACATCCAGAAGGTCTGGTGTGATGGTGTGGGTGCAGTTTCACATGATGCCAGATCACCTTCGATCTTCATTACAGACACTTTAACAGACCAACGTTACGTTAATGAGGTTCCTCAACCAGTGGTTCTACCTTTTCTGAACACACACTCCGGTGCTCTATTCCAACAGGACGACGCTCGTCCACACACTGCTGCCGTCTCAAGATCTCGTCTTGAAGACACAGATGCTACGCCGTGGTCGGTCTCACCTCCAGACCTGTCCCTGACTGAAAATGTGTGGGACGCTATTGGACGCTCTATCAACACTCCACCCCTACCACACCATCTGCAGAACTGAGCGAGAACATTCAAGCTGCATGGGATGGATCATCACAGGACACCATTAGTAACCTCTACACCTCCATGCAGAGACGTCTGGCATGTAGCGTTAAACCCGACGCCGTCCTGAGAGACACCACTTCTGTATGAGTAGATCAATAAATATTGATCAGATCAGACTACAGTTATAATCATTTACGGATCCTGATCAGCTTTATCTTCTTTCCCAACAGCACTGCAATCCCACACGTCCTTCTGCATGCAGGCATTTTTTGATGGGCACGCAGGGAAAACGGGAAAAATGCTGAGAGTAAAGCACGCTATTACTACGTATCCCCAACACTTTAAACATACAATAATTGTGTGTATGCTTAAGGATGGGAACCTGGATCAGAATAAGCTCTGATGATGAGTGGTCCGATGGAGTGCTATCATAAATGACGTCCCCGGCACAGAGAGCCTTGAAGAGGGAGGCACTGGAAAAATCACATTACTATTTAGTGGACTACTTGAAAGCTTTTAAAACCAGGGTCTTAATACGAAACAGATTGCAGAGCTGCATTTACCCGCAAAGACTGCAGAGGAGAAAGCACGTCTGACATCTCTGAATGGCCGGCACCTAAGAAATTCTGAGCTCCAATTTTGCTAATCCACTGAATGCACTGAAATACTCACAAATGCACTGAAATACTTAACTTTTTTATGTTGTTGTTCCAATAGTGTGGCAATTTTTTTACACGAAGCATCAGATGCATTTTTCAGAAACACAGAAGCCCAAACCACTATTCAAACCAGAAAGCCACAATGAAGAGCTGCAGATGTTTATAATGAAGAGTGCTAAACTGAAACCCCAACAAAGTTACAAATAATTGTCTGTCCTAAGTCCTAAAGTCCAAAAAGTAGACGAGAACCAAATCAAACAAACATTTTACACTTGCTCATTTATTTATTGAGCAAAACGATCCAATATTCCAGATCTGTGAGGGTAAAAGAAGATCAGTAGATCATTTGAAAGGGTAATTAATGGTGTTTTTAATCAATGGGAGTGGGCGTGTCCTGTTTTATTTGAAGAACAGGGATCTATCAAAGTCTGATCTTCACAACACATGTTTGTGGAAGTGTATCGTGGCATGAACAAAGGAGAATTCTGAGGACCTCAGAAGAAGAGTTCTTGATGCTCATCAGGCAGGAAACGTTTTCAAAACCATCACTAAAGAGTTTGGACAGATTGTGTATAAATGGAGGAGATTCAAGACCATTATTACCCTCCCCAGAAGTGCTCCACCAACAAAGATCACACCAAGAGCACGGTGTCTTACCAACCTAAGGTCTTTCTCACTTTGATTAATGTTAATGTTCATGAATCCACCATCAGAAGAACACTGAACAATGGTGAGCATGGCAGGGTTTTGAGGAGAGGCTGCTGCTCTCCAAAATAAACATTGCTGCCCGTCTGCATTTTGATAAAGATCACAGGGACAAACCAGAAGGCTGTCCAAAGTTTTGTGGATGGATGACGTGCCATCTGCGAAACATGGTGGTGGCACTAACATGGTTTGGGCCTGTTTTGCTGAATCTGAGTCAGTTCGGCTTGATGGAGCAACGGTTTCTGAATTATACCAAATTCTAAAGGAAAACGACAGGACAGGACACCTGCCTGTGAGCTGAATCTCAGGAGAATGTGGGTCATGTAACAAGACAATGACCCAAAGCACACAAGTCATTTTAATAAAGAATGTTAAAATGTTAAAGTCCTGAGCGTAATCCGATAGAAATGTCGTGTAAAGGACCTGAAGCTGCAGTTCATGGGAGGAAACCCACCAACATAACAGAGTTGTAGGAAACACCTTTTGAGAATTTGAGGACCTACTCGTCTCTTCACAGGCTACATTTCTAAAGGCTGTTAATAGATAAGTTTAATCTAATATGTCATGTTGAATGTTGAAACCCAATTACTGTACTGTAGCCAGCTGAATACAGGCTGGTAGCAGCTAATAGACTTAATTCATTAAAAGGGGTTTTGATGGCCAACACAGTTATGGTGTTTTGATCCTTGTAATATATATATAAATATTTTTTTCCACATTTCCATTCAGTCCATAGGTCATGTTATGTTATCTCCCCGTGCTCCAGGGGCATTACCGCTATAAGCGATATGTGGCTTTATGTTATATCATCTCTCGAAAATTAATCAGTATGGTGCAGGGTGCGACATTAATGAGATGTATTAGAATGGCGGTAGATATTCAAGAAGGCAAATCAAAAGCACTGACACGCTGGGTAGAGGGCAATTAAGCCGGCTGGCTCCTTCTCCTTTTCATCTTGCGAGCTGACCACATTAATTGATGCTGAGACGTGTTTTGTTCTGTCGGTTTCACCGTGGGCCTGGATGGGACCGACAACAATGAGCATTCACAGCTGATACACGTAGCGTATACGGATATAGCCATTCGCGGTCCGTGACGTAGACCTTATATAACGTCTTCATTTATCGTCTGGCAAATCTATTTCCTTGCTTTTCCTCCCTTTGAAGCTCGCTTTAAAGACGATACTTTCTGAGCTGGAAATTAAAAGGAAAAACATACATCCATACACGGATCCCCGGATGCCTGACAGCAAACTACTTACTACAGTCTTGTGTTGTGAATAGATTAGACTGATGTTTGGTTGGAACCCTCTGAAAAGTACCCCGGTCGTTTGTATCTGGGTGGGGACGGCGTCGGAATTATGCTCATGAGCTTCGCGGCACATGGATATTCCCCGTTGAGCGCAGCCGTTATTGTAGTGATTGTATTACAAAAAGCCTTTGGCGTTTCCTGTGATATGATATTGATAGTGCACCTCCCCCCATTTGGAACAAAGGCTTTTTCTTTTTTCTTTTTTTTTTTTCTTTTCTTTTTTTTCTTTTCTTCTTTTTTTAATAATCCTTCGTTCTCTGATAGTTAAAGGGGCAATATTATCACGCTCAAATACAGTGGATTAATGAATGGATGCACGCCAGCGCAGCCGTCATCAGCCCCGGCGTCTCCCCTTTGATGCCTCATCGCTCAGAAAGCTTTTTACAAAATGTTTGAAGTGTCGGCCTGTGTAATAATGATTTATAATTCTCTTGAACTAATGCAAAATTTGCTGGTAAAAATAATTTCTGAAATAAAAATAAATTGTGCCCGGAGGGTCAGGCCCGGGTTTCAAAAGGAGATCACCCAGGAGCAGCAAATGATTTAATAAGCCACCAGCTCCAGAATGGCGAGATGGAGGGGAGCAGAAGCAGGCATTTCAAAGTGTGTCTAATTAACATGAGTTTATTAGTGTGTCAATCTTTTCAGCTGCAATCGGTGAGGCAAACGTGAATGTGAGCACAGACAGCGAGGAAAGGGATGGAGCGGACGTGTGTATTGAGTGCGGATGGCATGTGTTGGGTTTGTGGAGTTTTTTCGTTCTCACGCCTCAATCATTTTACACACCAGACAACCAAAAATTACAAAATGCACCATTTTTTTAAACAACTTTAAAGTACATCATTTTAAAAATGCATGAAAAATCTCTATTATTCTGCGTGCAGATGAATATTTTATCACACTTTCACCAGTGCGATTGCATAGTGATTATGCGAATTCGAACACTTGGGCTTAATTTTTCTGCAGGAACGTGTTAGATTCGCGACGGGGGCAACAATGGCGGTATTTTAATCACACTTATTCACGAGTAATCATTCTCAGGCTGTCGGTTAGGGAGGAGGTCTGAGACATGGAAAGTGGGATCGCCCTTTTGGAGGACGGCGCCAGTAAATTTTGTTTTATTTATTTATTTATTTATTTGGAAATGCATTCGCAGAAGGGGTCAGGCAGTTCAACTATCTGGTAGAAATATTATATCAAAGATATATTTCTCACCATATTGATATGCAGTAAAAAAAACGAGGTACATTCCTGAACTGCTGTTCGAACACTCTGCCAGTGTCACAGTGAGGGGAGCTGGAAGGTGGACAAAAGAAGTGAGACACCCTTTAAGAATCTAACAGCAAAACTCACTAGAAACACAACCAGTGAACGGAACTGAAGCATGAAAAAAAGGAATAAATAAAATATAAACAAAATAAAGCAATTGAAACTGACTGCACAAGAACGGACAAACACAACCTGAAACACCAGGAGTATAAATACACAGACACGGGCAAGACACACCTGGCATAGATAATGAGAGGGCATGGCTACAAAGAAGACACATCCTGGTCTGTTTATATCCCGATATTGGTATAAACATCGATATATATCGCTCAGGCCGTATCCCACTCTGTTTATATCCTGATATAGATATAAATATCGATATATCGGTCAGCCCGTGTCCCGCTCTGTTTATATCCTGATATAGATATAAATATCGATATATCGCTCAGCCCGTATCCCGCTCTGCATATATATCCTGATATAGATATAAATATCGATATATCGCTCAGGCCGTATCCCGCTCTGCTTATATCCTGATATAGATATAAATATCGATATATCGCTCAGCCCGTGTCCCGCTCTGTTTATATCCTGATATAGATATAAATATCGATATATCGCTCAGCCCGTATCCCGCTCTGCATATATATCCTGATATAGATATAAATATCGATATATCGCTCAGCCCGTATCCCGCTCTGCTTATATCCTGATATAGATATAAATATCGATATATCGCTCAGCCCGTATCCCGCTCTGCTTATATCCCGATATAGATATAAATTTTGATTATATTGTCTCAGCCCGTATCCCGCTCTGTTTATATCCCGATATAGATATAAATTTTGATTATATTGTCTCAGCCTGTATCCCGCTCTGTTTATATCCCGATATAGATATAAATTTTGATAATATTGTCTCAGACCAAGGTACAAGGCATTCTACAACTATAAGCCTCTAATGAGTTCAGTGATCTTGAAAGAGTTGGTCTTCAGTCTGCATTTGAACACAGCGAGTGACTCGGCTGTTCGGACCCACAGGGGAAGTTCGTTCCCTCACCTTGGTTCCAGAACAGAAGCGAGTCTGGATGATTGTCTTCCATGCGTCTCGGATAGTGGGTCAAGCTAAGCTGTACCTGATGCACTAAGGGCTCTTGGTTCTATGAGTTGCCCTTTGCCAATCCTGCCACAGCCCTCTATTTACTGCTGCACCAACAATAATCTGTATCAGCAAGTGCTGGACCGTCTTTCACCTTGCGCATTCTGAGCGATTCATTTCTACAGATCAGCTCGTGGAGAGTAAATCATAAAGCAGCTGCGCTCAAATCAATGGACGATTTTAAGGTGGACGTTAAAAAAGCATTTGTTAGGCGCTGTCTGAATATATGTATTTCTTCTACATAAAGTAAATAACTGTGTTTATGCAGAGTGGAAATGATGCTTTGTAACTAAACTTCCCCTACACAAACACATCGGAGGAAGAATGAAATGTAAGCAATCTGACGCCTCGCGCATGCCGACCCCTGGCATTCAAAAGGGATTGCGGTTTTATTTAAAGTAGCTGTTCTAATGTTTCACTTCGGAATTGTAAAGTGCTCTAACATTATCATTACGCCACATTTGTTTGTTTCTTTTCACCGTCCCTCTCATATTAACAGCACCGGAGAAGTCCCCGGGCGCCATCTCCTTGGAGCTCGCTGGTGTTTACATCCAAGATGTCCCACTGCCATTTACATAAATATATTCCTTAGCCAATAGGGAGGTGGTAACAAAGTGGCCGCGTCCAGGAGGTAGCAGACTGTAATCCCAAGAAAGGCAACGTCCCCGTGCGCTTGTCTGCGGCTTCCACTTTCATGTTAAATTCATGCTCTCGGAATGTAACGGCAGCCTGCTCGCTAGATCCGCTCAGGCTGACGTCTCACTGCGCCGCGGCCTCTGAAAATGCTTATGATTCGATGATGGGGGTGGGGTTTGGGGGGGGGGGGGGGGGTGGCTCCATCAAAAATCCAAATAGTCCCTCCATCCTGCTGTACAAGACCAAAAGTAAACAAAGGATCTACAAAGCCGTGTATCCGTTTATCCGTACGCCAGTGCTGCATTCCCAGACGCAAACAGTCTGTTTAATGCAGGCCATTATCAAAGACGAATACGATCAAGTGGGCCTGTGTAATGAATATATTTACGGCTCAGGAGGACTAAAGAATGATATGTCGGTGAATTCGAGAACCTTAAAGTGTTGCGCTCTAAGCACTGTAACATTAACTGGTTCAGTGGTGCAGCTTGACCACTCCTGTCCTAATACGGCCAGCGGCAGGATTTACAATTTAACACGGGATTTGTTTCTCCTGTCACGTGGCGTTCAGCACAGAACGAGAGCACATAAATAGCTTATTCTCCAGCAGTACTGAAGAACCGAGTCAAAAGACTGGAGCCAGCCAGCAACAGTGGGAACGAGAAAGCCAACAAATACACTTCTGCTTTGAAAACTCTACAATTTTCCAAATAAGCACTTGACTAAAAGAAACGGATATCTCAGATACAACAAATGATAATTCGTCATCATCTGCCATTGGAAATGTATCGGCGTGGTGAAAAATGCATGAATTACTAATTAATGAGGCATTCTGAGCAGATTTACATATTCATAAAGGTGTGGTTGAGTAATCGACACATGCATGAGAGAGCGGAGTGATGGGTTTGAGATAATAACGCGAGAACCTTTATTTTGCTAAATTCTTCAAAATGCAGAGGGAGTCAAGGCGCTCTTAAATTTGCATTACGTATTCATTCTTCCCAAAAGAAACGCAGTCAAATGCTTTGAGAGATAAATACGCACAGGAAATGCAATGATGTGAAACAGTATGTAAAATTACATTTTTGTGAAATATGGCCCGATGCGGATTCTTCAAAAGTTCATTTAGCAAAGCGGATATGCGCAACAACCACGCTTAGAAATTCGCGACATGTTGCTGGATCTCGACGAGAACATACAAATCTGTCTTCGGTGACAGATGAAAAGAGAAAACCTAACTAAATATACATCGCACAGAGGAGCTCGGATAGTCTCCCGGGACTCGGTTTCAACAGACTGTGTGGGGGGCTTCCCTACCACCCCTGAAACTGCATTAGGGCACATTAACACCTTAATGAAGAGCACCTTTCTACACCACCCTCCCTCCCGTATATCTTCTGTATCCAGCATCTCAGGCCCATGACACATCATTTCACATTTCCACACTCTTCCATCTCAAACAGGCTGTTTACTGTGAAGTCCTCTCCGAACGCTGTCAACAGGATCTGATTAATAGCGTCCCGTTGAGCCATGAGGTCAGCTTTTTGGAGACTCGCTAGAGATGGGGCAGGTCCAAGAGGGTTTGGACCGAGCCAGCTTGCATGTCACTCGGAAAGAGTCCTTTCCATTGTCAGTGGCTCTCCAACAAAAGCCATGTGAAAGCTGACCTAAATATGGTGCATTAGAAGAGCACAAATAACATTCAGATGGTTCCTAGGCTTTCTTTGCAGCTATGCACTGCCGAATGACAAGTTCAACAAAAACATGTTGAGTTTTTCACCCGGGCCTATTGTGTTCCCACATTAACTCCAAGCTGGGCTCTTTGAGCTTGTCCAGAGTTGTGTCTGGACTCCGTGGGCCTGCGATGGCTCTGTCAGCGGGCTTGGCCTACTCTGCACACCACGCCGTCTCCTTCACTGTTCTTTTCACTCCCCTCCTCCCTTTTTCCCTCCCCCCTCGCAGTGGCTTGGCTTCCACTCACGGTAAAGCAAGCGATTGATGGGGTGACGGAGAAGTTAAACAATTAAAGATGGCCTTCTGAGCCAACTGGTCTGTGCAGTCAGTTCCATGCTGAGAAGAAGCTTTTGTGCTCGCAGTCATTGTTTGGAGTGAAAACGAAAAGTCTCATCAAAGTTCAAGGATTTCAAGCGATCTTTTCTGTCGGCAGTTTTTTTCCATTATCCGAAAGGCTACTGGACACAACAATGGCAAGAAAACAACTCATAAACTATCAGCCCCAAAGGTTGGAAGCAAACAGTACTTCAGCAAATTCTTAGAAATAATGAACATCACTACTTCCAAAAGTCACGAAAGTCCCAAGAAATATATCCCTAAACCAAATTTCACAACTCAACCCTCTTCTTGGAACCACTGCAGCAAAACATGTTAGTACACTATACACACAGAAGGACGTGTGGGATTGCAGTTCTGTCGGGATTGAAGATAAAGATGATCAGGATCAATAACTGATGATAACTGTAGTCTGATCTGATCAATATTTATTGATCTACTCATACAGAAGTGGTGTCTCTCAGTACGGCGTCGGGTTTAACGCAACACGCCAGACGTCTCTGCATGGAGGTGTAGATGTTCCTAATGGTGTCCTGTGATGATCCATCCCATGCAGCTTGAATGTTCTCACTCAGTTCTGCAGATGGTGTGGTAGGGGTGGAGTGTTGATAGAGCGTCCAATAGCGTCCACACATTTTCAATCAGGGACAGGGCTGGAGAGGAGGAGATGATTTGTTGACAGTCTGTTACAACACATTCCCATCGTTGGTGATGTTGACATGGTAGTCCTGTGTCATTCAGCAATACTAGCTAAGGATATTTTCTGAGTGAACAGCAAAGCACTTCTGTAAGTCGTTCTGGAAAAGGACATCTGCTAAATGCCATAAATGTAAATGTAAATGTAGAGCTCCCTGATCCTTCATGTCACTAGTGCATGCCTTCTTCTATGGTAATATCTGCACAGTATGTCGTGCAATATGTCAGTAAGGCCATCTTTCTTCCAAGAGCCCTGCAATGTGACCCCTCTCAAACACGTCCAACTGCTGGAATTGCTTTCAAACTCTTCTCCGAGGCAAACTTCACTTTCAAAGGAAGCTACCAACCCAACAGCACAAGTCAGAATGCACATGCAACAGGATGACCTTATATAGTCAGTCAGGCACAGCAATAAGGCTTGTCCTGGCTTACATCACATGCTTGGTTGAGTGTGAAACCTGAATCATCAGGGGTCCTTCAACATCTGTAGAAAACTCCTGCAGATGTTCTACCACTCAATAGTTTCCAGCATTCTCTTCTATGCTGTGGTGTGCTGGGGAGGCAGCATCAGGAGGAGAGATGCACTGTGGCTAGATAAGCTGGTCAGATGCAGGTAGCAGAAGCAGGTTGGTGGTCAGAGTAGAGGTGTCCATCATGGACAATGCCAGTCACCCATTACACACCATAATCACAAAGCATAGGAGTTTGATCAGTGGAAGGCAGTCTGAACTGCAGAAGGTCACTGAACTGCTCTACTGACCGACTCCGGAGATCGTTATTGTTGTTATTTTTAGCTCTGCCTGGGGGGACAAGAGACAAAGATCTATCTATCTATCTATCTATCTATCTATCTATCTATCTATCTATCTATCTATCTATCTATCTATCTATCTATCCATCCATCCATCCATCCATCCATCCATCCATCCATCCATCCATCCATCCATCCATCCATCCATCCATCCATCCACCCACCCACCTACCTCCCTCCCTCCAAGTCTGTCTGTCTGTCTATCTGTATAAGGACTTGTTAACTAACAGATGTGGTGGTCCTAAACTGAAATGCAACCCACCATAATGAGACTGAGGGGAGTTTGAAGACCATATTTGACCGATAACGCCGAAAAGAGACCAAAAAAAGAGAGTTTGCACTTAAAATAATAAGAGGGGGTATCAATCACACCAGCTGATCACTGTCCCACACAGGGAGCTAGACAGTAGAGGTGAAGTATCACAAATTAGGGGCCGATGCAGAAAGGCAGAAGTTTGTGTTTAACCTTGCTGGACTTTTGGAAGGCACTTCTGAGTCTGGGAAGAAGAGTTTTGGCAAAGGAACAGGAAGCCTGGTGGGCCCGCACATCTCGGAGTGCTGGTACTCCACACTAATCTATTTTAAACCATCTGTGAAATTAGCAAGATTCCTTAAGTCCTTCACCTCCAAGGATTAAAAATGGCTCTGGGCCGGAGCCACCTTTACATATGTATGCATGTCTGCTATCTGGAGGCTGCAACCAGTCCAAAGTTGTAGCGACGCTCCACTGAGAATGTACTAACATTTGCTTTTTTACTGAGCGCACACAAAGCATCGCCGCTTTCGAAGGCACGATGTTTATCAATATTTTTCCTGAAGCCTTTTGTGCGCCCCTCGAAATCCGTTTTACGCCACGCATTCATCCTGCGTACAGTACATACTTCAGGGATGAATAGAAAACATGACCAACAGCCTTGCTCACAGAAATGCATTTCAATTATAAACTGTCCTAGATCATAAAAAAGACGTTTATAATTCTGAAGGAGGGCAAATCCCAACCAAACGCTCGCCAAAAGTTACCTGTGCCTGTAAATGGCTGGAGAGGGCAATGCTTCAGCGGTGTGAAGAGCTGTGCCAAAAGCTGTACAATAAAGTCATGAGTCAAGTCTAATGAGAAAATCAGATAAATAGCAGCTGGGCTTGGGGAGCCGGCACTCCCTGACTGATTCACTGGACTCAGTGGCAATAGAGTAGAGCTCGGGAGGAGACAGCAGCTCTAAAACAGTAAAATATTGTTCCAGACAGCCCCCCCCTCAACCCCACCGATGTTTAGTCATCAGCGCCATGAAATAACAGGACCGTCGCCACTGTGAGGCAACGCAGAATTAATTATTATTTGCTGCCCAAACACCTACATCTTTGTACTAACACTGTGACAGTTCATCCAAACAAGCCACTTAGAGGCTGCGAAATCGCTCTGCCTTCCTCGGCAAGACCCCCGTCCTGCCCCTCTCCCAATCCCCCCTTCCCTCCTGGCCCATTCGGAGAGCTGCGGAGCATCGGAGGGAATTAAAAAGCAGGGCCAGGGGAAATGAGAGTTATCGCCTCTTCTATGAGATTAAAATGTCACCAGGCCAGCCGCCCCGTCTACATACGTGCACATGCGAGCGGAGAAAAACACAAGGGCGTACGCACAATGCCAAGCCCGCTCTCCAGGCCAAAGATTTGTAATGCAAGCTTTGTGAATTACAATAAGATTTATTGTGCAGCAGTATATGTCTAATTTTCCATCTACCGTGGGGCGCTTCAGCTGCGGAGAGCTGACACAGGCGTCTATTATACACCACCACAGTTAAAATGTGGTTTTTACGCATGCTCTGGGGGAAAGGAGCTTACAGCACATTCTGGCGTAGGACAAAAAATGATTGATGAAGACAACAAAAGGCACACACAAATGGTTTTCCAAAATGTTTTGAAATAAGTTCTATTCCAGAGTTCCGTTTTTTCTCCTGCACTGGCGAACAGAAGAAGAGAAGCCTACTTCCTTTTTGGAGCGTAACTCAGATCTCTTTTTTCTCTTTTGGCCAAACAGGTATTACTGAATCTAGAGGAAATGAATTTACTCTGCAATGCTGTTTTGATGTCTGTGGTGCAGAAAAGTCAGGCGTAGTTAATGTATTTAACTGTTCAAATAAGTATATTCTAATTTAGGCCTCTAACAGTGCCAACGGCAGCGATATATGAGAAGTTCGGTATTTTTAAAACACGTTATACGTCTTAAACTTGTCTTGTGTTCAGTCCAATGAAAGGCAAATCAGATTTAATACATTCAGAGTGGTTCGGTGTGAAACACCACCCTGATGGCAAAAATAATGTGTCCGGAATGTTATGAATTTTATTGGAATTATGGAATATTGGAATGACGGCCCTGAAGTTGGATGTGTTACAAAAAATGAATTTAGTCTGATCTGATCAATATTTATTGATCTACTCATACAGAAGTGGTGTCTCTCAGTACGGCGTCGGGTTTAACGCAACACGCCAGACGTCTCGTTGGTTTTCATCTCTTCCATTTTTGAAACCCATATTTGTCCCTGCCCCTGGTTGTTGAGATGATGTGTCCTTTATTCACCATATGGAAAAGTATCGGGACACTTGCTCATTCATCGTTTCTTCTGAAATCAGGTGTCCATAGGTGACACATCCGCACTGGAAACAACACCGTTAGAAATGACCCACCACTAGATGAAGTTTCAAATTTCAACCACATTCAGCCCACGTCTTGGCCATCGTTTCAAATAGGTTCCAAATGGTAACTGGACCACCAGGAAATGCCAAATGTGGCCCATCACGGCATCGTGGGTTTCTTGATAATAGTGGTGATGGAAACCAGGGGCTGATCACACGATCCTAAACACTCATATAACCATTTCATTTACCTTTGAGTAACGTTATGATAACAAATGTAAAATATTAGTTTACAGCTGTACCACTGCTTGTACATTGTCACCATAAATTAATTCAATAAAAAGTGATTTACATTAAAAACAGTATGAATGCAGTGTATTTATTTTTTGTGAAATATTGACATTAAACTATTTTAAGATATTAAAATACTAGTTCCATTTATATTAATCTGTTTTTGTTTGTAAGATAAGATATTATATATATATATATCAATAATGAAACCATAGCACAACCGTAGCACAAAAACAACCCCAAACCTTTGATTTATCAAATCCTGAAAGTTAATAAAAAATGTAAATAAGTCAGAGAAAAATATGCAACATGGCTGCGATCCAAGAGATGAAAAAACACATGCCGTGTAGAAGGCCTGGTTTCCACCAGGACTTTCCTCTGTTCCTGGCACGCCCAATAGTCCGGCTGTAGGAGCACACATGCATTAAAGACTGCCCTTTGAACATGTACCTGCTGTAGGTCAGAAGGTCTGCTCAGACAGTCTTGGGTGGCATCATCTAATCTGGAGTGTGTCCTCAAATGGAGCCAAAAAAGTAGTTCAGGCTGTTTCTCGTCTGAACGGAAAGAAGTTATGAGGGAAAACGGAAAGACACGTTTTGGTAAAGGTGACGCAAACATGTCCAAATTTGGTCCTAGATAGCTCGAGCACAGAGTGGTCATTTCATGGCTCCCAACCGCAAAATCAACTCATCAGTGTATTTAATGTGTTAGAACAGGAAAATCATCAAAGTGCCTACCTGAGTCCTCCAGGACCAGACCTCAGATCTAATGAGCTGCTTTCACATCCAAACTGTTTACAATTTCCAGTTCAGTACATAAAGTGTCAACATCCACTTTTAAGTAGGACTACGTGACATACACCAATCAGCCATATCATTAAAACCACCTGCGTAATGTTGCTTAGATGGCACCACATGCCACCAAAACAGCTCGGAACCATCAAAGGCCTCCAAAAGACCTCTGAAGCTGCCCTGTCCGGTCTGGAACTTCAAGATGTTGCAGCAGATCATTAAGGTAGGTCTTCCACAAGCCTTGAAAATCCATGACCCTGTCATCAGTTCACCGATTGGTAGATACTGACCACTGCATACTGGGAACACTCCACAAGACCTGCCTGACACCACACCTGATTCGATGAATCAGCTGATGAAAAAGGGAAACCACTAACGTGCAGGGCAGGGGTGCCTCTAGGACCAGGCTGGAGAAACCCTGGTCTAGAACATCACAGTTTGCCAACCTGCAGAGCCAAATTAACAAATTAAAAACACACAGACATCTAACAGTACATGTTCGCTGTAACTTATTAAGCTGTTTGCCACAATAACCAATTCAGTAATCAGGTGCCTCTTGTTCACTTCATACCATTATGTCATAAATATGCTCCAGGATCTGAAGTTCCCCGAATCCTGATTCATTCACAATAATGAAGAGCTTCCCTCAAATGAATGTTTCATCTGTCTAGGCCATTCTATTATCAGGAAAACATGGCTGGCAGCCTTAAATAAAATTAAACAATTCATATTTTAATTTGATTAACAGCAGAGCCACAGTCCGTGATTCAGATAAACAAAAAAAGAAAAAGGTCATTTTTAAATGGTCTACTTTTTGTTTGTATTAGTGACTTATTTTGATACCAGTTCTGTTTATTCATTAGTTTTAGAAACTTTTATTTTGATACATTCTGTTTATTTGTTTGAATTAACTTTTTTTAAAGGTCAGATTTTTGTTTGTATTAATGACTTTTTAAACAGTCTGGGTTTTTTTGTTTTAGTATTATTATATTATATTCAAATGGTTTCTTTCTCATTTGTATTAGTAACTTTTATTTTGAACTGGTGTGTTTTTTGTATTAGGCACTTATTTTACACCTTCTGTTTAGTGACAGTCTGTTTATTTGTCTGTATTAGTAACTTTTATTTTGAATTTTTTTTTGTATTAGTAGGTTTAATATTGAAATGGTCTCTTTCTCGTTTGAATCAATAACTTTTATTTTGAAATGGTGTTTTTGTATTAGGAACTTATTTTACACCTTCTGTTTATTCATTAGTTTTAAAAACTTTAATTTTGATACACTGTTTTTAATTAACTTTTATTTTGAAATGTTTTTGTTTGTAGTAGTGACTTATTTTGAAATAGTCTGTTTTTGTTCATTTGTATTAGTCGCTTTTTAATTTTGAAATGGTCTCTTTTCTGTTTGTTTTAGTAACTTTTATGTTGAAATTATCTATTTTTCTTTTTTTTTTTAGAAACTTTTATTTTGAAACAGTCTATTTTTGTTTGTATTAGTGACTATTTTCATACATTGTTTATTCATACATATTAGTGACTTTTATTTTGACACAGCCTGTTCTTTCGTATTAGTGTTGTGATCACATCCAGGTGGATTTTTGTGCTAAATGCTTGTAATCGACTGTAATATGTGTCCTGTTGTATATTGTAAGTTGCAGTAAATCCGGTGTAGAAGGTGTAGAAGGTGCTACAGTAGAGATACAGGAGTTCACACCCACACAGACTGTTTTCTCTGATACACATATCATAACAAACTACAAAGACACTTACCTTCTATTCACATCAGTGATTAATAACAAAGGAGCTCCCAGTGCATGTTACTGCTCTGTCCACCTGGACATGCTCAACCTGCATATAGACTCTGACTGATCGCCCAGGGTTCAAATTTCAGAATAAAAGTCATGAGACCTAATAATAGTGATATAAAACACTAAAATAACTAAGGCCATTTAGGTTGGGAGCAGCCAAAAGAAAAGGAGAAGGTTTTTTTTGTTTTGTTTTTTTACTTTATTCTATCAAAATTATAAATAAATTATTTTTAATATATTTATCAATTGACTCAGTATAAACAACTCATCAAATATCTTAATTTTCATCTCAAAAACACTAATCCAGAAGCCTACAAACAATGCTACTTTACTACACTACTTTTGGTGAGACATTTTTTGCAAAACAACAAAATGACTCCATGGACCCAATCTATCTTGTGTCCATGTTGTCCAGCCTGGTGGACAATCAACCATTGCTTTAATGCCACAGCCTAATTTAGTATTGTTGTAGCGGCTACTTCAGCATCCTGTTACAAAGCAAGAACAAGATGATTTCCGTGTTCTTCGATGGTCCTCCCAGTCACAGAGCCTGAGTCCAACAGAACATCTTTGGAATGTGGTAGAAAAGGAGATTCGCAGCATGAAAGTGTCATAAAAGTCCTGCATGAATGTTTCCACCATCTTCAGGAATCCATGCCATAAAGAATTGAGGCTGTTTAGGGAGCAAAGCAAGGCCTTAACCAGTGTTAGTATTTATTGCTGCTTGGTCTCATGGAACCACTATAATCATCTGATGAGCTGAATCATGTGTGTGCTGGTGGTTCCGGGCCTGGAACTCAGGACCACTAGTACAGTGTCTATGTGGTGTAGATTATCGGAGTTCTAACAGCGATGGCACAGGTTTTTAAGTAAGCGTAATATGAGCTACGATCATCTTGATCATCCAAGAATCATCTGGGAAAAATGCATAAAGACTTACAATCCAACGTTTGCACCCTGAAGGAATCAGCAGGACTTGGTGGGTTGGTTTGACATCGTGAGGCATGCGAATGATTCAAGTTTCACGCTCGGCCGCATGTGACGTAAGCAGCGACGGGCCTTACTGCGGTACCTGACCGACTATATAAGGTCATCCCATCGTGTGTGCTTTCCATTTTGATCAGATGGAAGGTCTTATCAAACTATCACATGGACATTACAACAGCATGGTGTTTGGTGGCAGCAGATAGAAGAAGGCATGTACGGGAAACATGTAGGATCTGGGAGAAGTAGGACCAACAGACTGTCCGACCCAAAAGCCAAGACTGCAGCGATGCCCTTCATGAGTCGTCCTGTTGTTGCCAGCATAATTGGCAGACAATTGCACAATGCAGGACTACATGCACACAGACCATTACGTTGCCCTAAACATCAGGTCAGAAGACTGCAATGGTGTCATACCAGACTGTCATGGAGTCATTCAGAATAGCAGCAGGTCAGCGGTTTGGTCATTTGGCAATTTGGCAGCCCAACGTTACGTTACTGAGGTTCTGCAACCAGTGGTTCTACCTTTTCTGAACACACACTCCGGTGCTCTATTCCAACAGGACGACGCTCGTCCACATCCTGCTGCCATCTCCAGATCTCGTCTTGGAAGACGCAGATGCTCCGCCGTGGTCATTTTTTAAATTAATCACAATAATGGTAGGTCATTTCGGATCTATCCAACGTATCCTAGTCACATGTTTGAAACATCTTGCTTTAATGGGACGACAATGTAATACAAGTAAAAGCTGATATATCGCAGCCAGCTTACCTTTTCCCACCATGACGCGTGTGGGCTTTATAGTTGCCTCGGCTTAACAGTGTCAAGAGAATGTGGGTCATGCACCAAGACAACGACCCTATGCACACAAGTCGTTTTAGCAAATGTTGTTTAAAGAACAATGAAGTTAATGGCTTGGAATGATCCAGTCAAAGTCCTGATCTTAATCCAGTAGAAACGCTGTGGAAGCAGCTGAAGCAGCAGTTCATGGGAGGAAACCCACCAACATAACAGAGCTGAAGCTGGTTTGTTCAGAGGAATGGACTAAAATTAGTCCTGGACAGATACATGGCTTAAAACTATATTTCAGGGCGCCCATCTGATCTTAATGACATTAGGTCTGCCGTTCATATATATTTTTACACATTATTCATATTTTTATTCATGTATAATATTATCTAAATGTTTCAGGTCATTTTTTTAATTTGAAGGTTGTGAATTTCATAGAATTATTCATAATTTAATAGTTTTTTGTCCCCAAATTCTTAAGCTAATAAATCCCTCATCTATATATTTGGTGTTTATATTAATGAATGTAAATTAGTACATTTAGCATATTATGTAATTGTTTAGCTGTAAATCAGATTAGACAGTATTAGCATCATAAGACTTTACACACACACACACACACACACACACACACACACACACACACAGTATATGTATATTTATGTTTCAGATTTTATATATCATTTTTAACTGTATGCTCCAAAAACAGCCAAATATATTGTATATTTTAGTTTATTTGTTAATCAAGCATTTTTCACAAAAGTGCTTTATAAATAAAATGATTTAAATCCAGGTTTGACTAAATTACAAATCAGCATAATGAGAACAAGTCTTGGAAAGCTTGAAATATATCACTTTAAAAGTAGTGAATATAAAATATGACAGTTAAAAATATGAATTAAATTATGAAGAAAAACCTTGTATCACAATATTCAAAGTTTCTGAGATGCTGTAGTGAACCAGTGCTGTCCCTTAATGTCCCTGCGGGAACCCTCCCAAGGGATCTATCCATCCATCCATCCCATCATTGATGAACAGTGAATTCTGAATTATATCAGCAAATTCTAAAGAAAAATATATGGATATCTGTCTGTGAGCTGAATCTCAGGAGAATGTGGGTCGTGCAGAAAGACAATGACCCTAAGCACACAAGTGGTTCTACCAAAGACTGTTTGAAGAAGAATGAAGTTTATGTTACATTCCTGATCATAATCCAATAGAAATAATGTGGAAGAACATGGGAATGAGCTCAAATGAGCACATATCGTTCAGAGGTATGTAATTCTGGATCATGTATCTTAATTTTTATGTATATATATATTTGTTTTTTTTAAACTGATCAAATTTAAAATCTCATTTAGTTTTAGGTCAAATGTTTGCACAAATCGAAAATTCTAAAGGCTTCTTGGGTTCTTTGAAGCACAACTGCATAATGTGGAATATGAACATCTCATTGACGTGTGGAAGCTGATCTGTCACTGCATTAAAACTACTTTTAGAGGGATATTTAAACATCCTGTAATTTTAATTTCATTTATAATTCAAGGTCAGTGTTTACAGATGACCAGCAGCACGTTGTACTCAGGCCTTCTCGAAAAGCGTAAAAGGGTCGTCAGCGTTGGTCTGCAGAGCCGTGGAGTTTAAGTAGATCTTTAATAAAAGAATCAAACAAACAATTTAAAACAAAATGTCTCTTTAATCGTAAGTGTCAACAGCAGTACAAAAGATGGAGTGATGGTGAGACGGTTTTCTTGTTGTGTGTGCCTTTATGTTTGTGTGTGTGCGTGTGTGTGTGTGTGTGTGTGTGTGTGTGCGTGTGTGTGTGTGTGTGTGTGTGTGTACTCTATTTTACGGAAAAAGAGGAAACTCTTGAGGTAAATGAGCAATAACAGGCAGGAAGTCCCTCTTCTGCCTTTGTACATCAATGGATTGATTATACTGTAGAAATGGTGTTACATTACAATATGCCAAAAATGCCTCCGTGTGCGGAGAACAACCTAGGTCATTGTACAATCCACTAAGGTGCCTAAATACACCAAAATGTGTCACTCATCTGGTATATTTTACTTATAATTAATTAATACTACCATTACAGAGAAGACTCGTCTCTGAACATACAACTGCAGAATTAATTTACCTTTAGTTTACCTCACGTCAATACTGCACATGGAAACCAAGAAGTTGCTGGTTTACATACTGAAGCCAAGCAAAAAAAAATATTTTTAGTACCTTTTTTTGTCTTTTTTTTTGTAACAATAATATCCTTAGCAAATAGCTGTCCTTTGTACTGTATAAAGAAGAATGTGAACACAAATGTGATGGCAACCTTTTTTTTTTTTTTAAGTTCAATTAAAAACTTTACACTGGACTGTACAAGATATGATAAACTATTTACATTTTTAGACTTATTTTTTTTTCTTTTTCAAAAGCAGCAACAGACACTATTTCTATATCTCTAACGCCCGAACAATACCTGCCATGGGCCTAGGTACCTGCCGAGAAACCGGTCTCTACGCCAAAAAAAAACAAAAAATTAACATAAAACAAAATAAAACCCACAAACAAATAATAAACAAAATATCAGGCTGCCAGCGGGATTCAAAAAAAGAGTGGCCCTAGCGACAGAGGAGCCACGCACAGTGTTGCTTGAGAGACTAGAAAAAAATTCTACAAAGCAAGAGTACCATTGACAACAGCATCGAGTTGTCCCTGACAGCAAACCTTTACTCTTCTGAACAGCAGCTAGCATGTCAGTCCAGCATGTCAGTGAATTGTGCTGATTAAATTAACAAAGAACAATCCCACAATATACATCACAAAAGTCCAGACAGGAAATAAAAACAAAATAAAAATGAAGAATTACAGTAAGAGAAGTAGAAACACCATAGACACTGTCTTCAGTTGTACCTACTTGGCTTTTTAAATGGCAGTGATCGTTATGAATCGAACACAAGTGACCGCTGCTGCTGGCAGGAGCTCCTGGACAGGATTATTATTATCGTTATTATTTTCTTTTCTTCCACTGAACACTAAAAAGCAACACTGACTATAATGAAGACAAGACATCAAATGCACAGAATGGGTCGGCATTATTCAGCAATAAATATTCGTTCATCCCCACAAACTGAGCTGACCAAGAACCTCACTTCTGCGTTCACATGATGCTGGATTAAAAATGACCCATTCCAAATTTGGCTTTGATCAAATGAGAAATAAAAGTCTATCAATTCTGCTCTTTTTAATGTAAAAGGCAACTTAACCACGATTAAGTGCACGATGTTCACCCGCCACCATTTTTCTCTGCATCAGCTTTTACTGCCGAGTGCACTCGAAGGGGTGCGACAGCAGGAAACACCAGGGTTTCAACTGGTGCACTGGGCGTCATCACTGAAACACAGCCAAGTGAGGTGCCTGGGCGCGCAAGCCGCATCCAATACTGTTCGATCGACAGGGACGTCAGTTCAGCATCTACATGAGGTACAGGGACTTGTCAGTTTTGTCTTGCTTTTCGTTTCTTTTCTTTTCTTTTCTTTTTTTTCTTCTAACAAACAATGACCAACGTACACAGAGGCGAAAGAAATCGAGAACAGTGAAATACATAAATTATACTTCAGTAAGTATCCATGAACAAAAATAGAATTCTATTTTTCCTATGTTATATTTACAATTAAAAAAAAACAAAAACAAAAAAAAAACATGAGATGGCGAATTTATCCAAAAAAAACCCAAAAAAACAAAAAAAAAAACACAAATGACTTTTGTTTTAAGTTCCAATTCAGTTTCAATTCTCACTGTTCTTTTATTAATGTTCTTTTTTTTTCACTGATTGTCCTTTTATTATGTTGTACTGACACTTTTAGAGCCAACAATGGCTAATAAATACAATAAAATGTCTATATGCACTATATAGGTTCAAATACAATATACAACACAAACATACATGACCGATAAGATGCGCTATTGAAGTCCGGTGTGTCTCGGCTGACCAGTCTCTATGCAAGCCTTCTGTCGAGTATACTGCTCTTTTCTCCCTTAGGCAGCACTGGAGCTTAAACAAAGTGTTCATTCATCACGTGTCTTTGCATAAATAAACAAAATAAGTCAAGAGAAAAAAAAAAAAAAAAAATGACTCAAATCTGGCCAGCATGGGCCGCGCCCACGAGTCCAAAAAGGGTCACTTTTGTTCGTGTAGATTTCTTTCTTTCTTCTTCTTTTTTTTTTCTCGCACCACGGCTTCACATTAGTCAGAATTGATAAAAAATACCATTTATATCCAGTGCTTGTAACACTTATGAAGCATTGTCTCTGTGTGAGATTGACGTTGTCTCTTTTTTTTTTTTTTCTACCCCCAGCCCACCCCACCCCCCTTTCCCCGTTATACAAGCGCAATCAAGTTTCAGTCCCAACAACAGTCCTTTTTCTTCAACCGCCAGCCTAAAGAATCGGTTTGGCATGGTCAAGGAAATATGTACAAAACACGTACAAGTCAACCAATCTACCAGCAAACAGATAGAACAGCTTTAAACATGTTGGCCTAGGAAATGAAGAAAACGAAGAAAAATAACCAAAAGAGAGAAAGAAAACAATCAGCATAACGAGGGGCAACCCTATCAAGCACTGTGTCTTATGAAAAAAATCACAACAAGCACTAAAAACAAGATGAAATTTCCAAAAAAAGAAGAAGAAGAAGAAGAAGAAAAAATGGACTCGAGAAGTGCTCTGAACTTCTAAGACTCGACGTAAATGCTTTCTTATTTATTTCAGGGCTAAATGTAAGTCAATGCCTCAACAATTCGGCGAGAACTAAGCGCTATCGGTACCTTTTTGACCTTTCTGGAGTCAATGCAGTGACCAACACCCCCAGCCCTGGTGTGTGAGACCATCGCTGGCCATTTCCATCTATTCTAATCGCTGCTTTACTGATGGGGGGGGAAAAGACAGGTTCAAGGGCAAGGGGAAAATAGCAGGCATCATGCATTAATAATGCCGTGTTTCAGATGATACCGACTCGTCAGTCATTTTAATAATCCCCCACAGCTTGATCTACTTGTTCCATCTGCTCGCCAGCACCTCGTTGGCTGCTCCTGGCTGCAGCCTTTTTCTGCACTTTGATGGAGGGAGCACAATAAACTGTCAAGGCCCCCCTGCCCCATTGTTCGGTCGCCTCTCCTGGGCGCGGACCTGTGGCGGAAGCCAGATGGCAGCCTCTCGGGGCAGGGCGGTCACTGGGCAGAGGTGAGGCGAGGGCAGCGGAGAGATGGAGGTGGGCAGAGCTCCCAGCACCACGGGGGTCTCACCGCTGGGCCACGGCCTCAAACAAGAGGTCCTGACCGCTGGCCGCCTCTTGGCCGTCCTTCCGCACCGGCAGCGACACGCGCTCTGTTTTAAGGATGGCACCACGGCGTGGCTCGCTGAGAGCCGAGGGCTGCCTGCTCCAACAAAAAACACATCAAAGCCAAATTTCCGGATCTCTGCTCACGCAAGGGGTATCTCGGAATATGAGGCTGGATTAACTTCCCTAATATTTCGATTTTTAATTGTTTTGGAGTCCAAGAGGCAAAAGGAGGCATATATATATATGTGAAGTTGCTTCAGATGCATGTCTCCTCCGTTCGTCCTCACTGAAAACTGGCCTGAAACATTCAGATAAACTGGTTGTTATTCCTTAAGACTTATTTATGAACACATTGCACGAACCATGCTCTGCTTTAAGACTTTCTTGTGTCGATTAAGGTTTACAATGTCCAGAAGGCTTTAGCGTGAGAGAAAGCCTTTAAGGACTTTAAACGCTCTGCCTTGAAGGATGTGTGTGTGTGTGTGTGTGTGTGTGTGTGTGGAGGGGGGGCTAAGGATTCAAACAGAATGTGCCTGTACATATTGTACAACAGCAATTTGTGATTGTAATGCCACCAAAGCTGCCTTTTGCTGCCTTTCCAATTTCACAGATTGGATGCCTTTGGCCCCTTGGCATGCTGGCCAGATTACAATCACTCTGATTAAGAACTTAGTGGGGTAAGACTGAACCAGAGGGCAGAGGGATGAAGGAGGCTGGGTGATCACTGCATTGGACCTCGGAGAGAAACGGTGGACGTTCTCATTAAAGTCCAGCATCTACTGCTGCTTCCTAAATTCCTGAGTACTTTGCTATGGTAGTCGATGAAGAGGGAAAGAAGCCGTTGGGTTTTCGAGTTGAGATTGGAGGATTGTCTAAGACTCATGCCGTCTCTTCCTTAAGACTTTCAAATTTAAGATTACACCCGAAAGGAAAATGACATGAAATGATTGGCACGACTGGACGTCCGAAATTCCGCGGTGACGCAATAAAAACAAAGTAAGAATAAGAATGAGTATGAGGGAGTTTGCGTGAGGACTTGACTCTTGACTGATTTCTTACCAAATTTCAAACAAAGTTTTGCTGTCTTTCCTGATTTAAACAGTTCAAATGAAAAACATTCACAAGCTGTTGGCTGGCACAGCATACCTGAGAGAAATATAGAACCCCATGGAAAAAACGAAAACAAAAAAGGAAGTATCCGTATGAAAAATGGAAAAAAAAAAATAATGATGTAAGACTGTGAGAGCTATAATTTCATATCAAAGGTTTCGATTTTCAAGTCCTGTCCTCCCTAACGTTTTACAGGCAGTAATCCTAATTTGTTTAAATGTCCATAATTAAAACACAAGTTAAAATAAGATCAGAATAAAAAAAGCCAAAATAAAACACAATCAAACTGCTTCACACTCGAAGAAACATTTAAGACCAAATAGCTGTTGAATCTGTGGGAGCCACATGTGCATGCAGGCTCCTAAAGGATATATTATCAGAAACAGGTTTTTCCTCCCTCTCTCTCTCTCTCTCTCTCTCTCTCTCTCTCTCTCTCTCTCTCTCTCTATTTCTCTCTCACACACACTTTAATTTGTCCTGTATTTTACTATTATTATTATTATTATTATTATTATTATTATTATTATTATTATTATTATTATTATTATTATTCTCCTTCAGTACTTCCTCACTCCAAAAAAAAAAAGGATGTCGCCTCAATTGGCACTGACGGGCTCCTGTGTCTCGTTTTCACTGCTGTAGTCCGATTTGGGCTCATCCTCAAAGTCCTCGTACATGTCCATCTCGTCCTCCCCATTGACCGGGTCGCTGGGCACCATGGTGCCAGGCTCCATCTTCATTCCGAAGGTGCTCTGAATGACAGGGATGGCTGGTTCGGGGCTGGCTGAGTTGCTGGAGCAGTCCGAGGTCATGTGGGGCGAGGGCGTGGTGGTTGCCATGGTTATGGCGCCAGGGTAGACCACACCTGCGCTGGTGGTGATGGGGAGCTGAGTCTGTGGCTGCTGCCTGAGACAGAAGCAGAGCAAGAGAGAGGGAACACATGAGAGAGATTTACAGCCACCGAGCGCCATCCGAGACACAGCCACCGCTAACGATACGCACGGAACCTTAAGAGGTATCGGCAGGCAGATGACAAGTTTAGCACCCATAAAGGAAAACAATTACAGGCGAAGGGAATTCGAGACTGGAAAGAACGTTCGGTAGCTCATGCAATAGTGGTCTCCCCTTAAACGTCTTCTATTTCAGCACTTCGATTGAAATCCCTGGCTTAACTGCTCTCTGCAGGGGAATGCTTTGCAGCCAGCGGCTCTGCAAAAAAGATCTCGGATTAGTTACGACGGAACGGTTTTGGGAATAATTGCAAAAACGACGCTCGTTTCGCATCGGGCGACACAGGCAATTGGCACTGAAGAGGTAGGCCCCGATCTTAAGCGGACTGATTGATACTCCAGCGCTCGTATTTCTCGCGGGCGAAGTGGGAACACCTGGAGTGGGCTTCCCCTTTGCTGACCACACTGTAGTAAATTTACAGAGCCAAGTCTCTAGACAGTTGCCCTACAGCCCTCTTCGAGTGCATGCTTAACTTTAATACCCTGCTATTGTCTCCTTTTGACAAATCATTACTAGGGACAGTCTTGCTCAAAAACAGGGAGGAAATGGAATTTCTTCATCTGGATTTAAAGGTGAAGAAATCACAGTACTGTTAGCAACGTGGCTAATCACTACAGCCTGTGTACGCAACAACAACAACAACAACAACAACAACAACAACAACAACAAAAAAAAGGCTGGTTGTTTGAGTTAAAAGGCTGTTCATTAAAATTAAGTGCACAGGCAGTATAACACAGCAGACATGGCTTAACGAGCTACACCGGTATATTACTCCAATCAAGCTGATTACAGGGGTCACAGGCACAGTGTGGAGAACCGGCTCGTAGCACGTTGCTCGACCCTGACACTTTGGTTCACCTCTTCGCTCACCCTACATACCAGCTGTACCGATCTTAAAGAGCATGGCGTGCCCACTTTCTCCGCCTACTCCCTGCTTTCAGTGAGATCCCTGCCATCTCTAATCTTGGTGTTCTTCACTGTGCACCTACCCCACGGTAAAGAACTGTCGCATCTCCTGCCTCCGCGAGCGCATCATCTGCTTGTACTCGCCTATGCGCAGCTTCTTCCCGTCAATGATGCAGGTGCGCTTGGGCCGCGGCTTGTATTTGTAGTTGGGGTACTTCTCCAGGTGGATCTTGCTGAGGCGAGCCTGCTCCTCGTAGTAGGGCTGCTTCTCCTGGTTAGACATGGCCTTCCAGCGAGAACCTGCACACAGGAAATGTGGTTCTTAACAACACGTCTTTGTTTAAACGCAGCTCCGAAAGCACAGGTTGACTATTCTCACAACATCTTCGAACCCATGCACATTTCCATACTGTGGGCTTTAAACGATTGCACTGAATTGTCCGAGTGTGAGGAAAGCTTGGTCGCAGGCTGCTGCTGCTGCTGCTGCATTAACGGAAACAACGGGCCAGTAAATATCTCCAGCCTTCAGTGTGTCCTGGCTGACGGGACTTTTAGTAGCGGTGATCTATTGACTCTCAGCACTGTGGGACGAGACCCATTTAGCCCCGTCATTTTTCATGACAAACACTGGGCCATGTGACGGCTCCTATAAATCCATCTGATTGAGCCACTCCAACAGCAGCACCACTCCGCTGATTCGGACTGTGCTCGGCGGGATTGGGCACACTGAGCAGTGCTAGGGTCAGTGATACTGGAGCCAACTTACACATGTTCACAAATGCAAACCTGGCTGCGTAATGTTGCACTGTGGATGACTTTTGATGTCCAAAAGTTTGTGAGCCCCCCCCCTTCTCATCAATGCGTTCAGCTACGTTAATGTGCACCCACTGCTAATGTACACACTAACACAGTTTGTCTAGTGCCCGTAGGGAAAAATTACCAATAGAACAGGACTCGCTGGCATGGACAAACATCAGGGCATGGAGAACGTTATAATTAAAATTGCTCGTTGCAAATAATGTAGCTATTGAATCTGGAATATAAAATAAATAAATAAATATTCTAAATAAAACGAAGCTGACATACCAGCTTATTCACATTACTGGCAATATTAGAGTCAGCAAAAACGATTATACGGTATCATATATCATACGATAATTTGAAAACAATTATTGTGACAGGCCTGGTGAAGGGGTATAATATAAAGCCCCCCAGCATCAAGCAGCAGAGCAGTGAGACTGTGTTCTCTGGGATGATGGTGCTCCATCCAGTACTTTTGCTCCAGAATCTAGTGGAACATCTTCAATGGACAGTAGAGACAGTTAGTCCAACAAAATCAGCACAAACTCTTTAATACCCTTGAAGAAACAGCAAATGAGCAGGTGCCCAAATACTTTTGGCCATATAGGCCAAGTCTGATAAAAGGTTTGGTTCTTTTGGGGGTCTGCTTTTGCTCATGTTTTCACTACTGCCTGACTAAAACACGATTTTCGGTTTTGCTAGATCAAAATTATGTTCTCGCGTTCTCTGTAAACAGTAATTTGGTTTGGTCTCCATCTTGAACAGTGAACTGTTTCACAAGCTCTGCCCAGCCAGTCACTTAATTTTCCCCAACAGAGTTTCAGTGTTTCATGAATGCTGTTCTGTTTCTTCTTGTTACCAGGATATGTTTAACACTAGACATTTATCACTATTGCCAATATCACAAGGATGCTTATGAACAGCTGGGAGTTATCACAGATTGAAAAGAGGGTGCTGGTCCTTTTTATGTGCATACTTTTTATATATAAGACAAAGTCTTCATTTTAACACTCAACAAATATTTATACCACCGTCTGTAATTCGGGAACTGTTAGGACAATTAGATCGTCCAAGTATGCAGAATGGCTCTTTAAATGACTACGCTAACACTGCCTTTGAGTCCAAGCCATCCAATACCAACAAAGGCAAGTTCAGACCCCGTCTACAATAGGCCCCTGGACACCACTGCACAGACCCCATGCTCAGTTATTCTTGTGGAACACAGTGTCATCCAAAACGAACACTGACAGCCTATCACAGATGTATCCTTATGACCGTACTCACCCAGGATTTTGCTGATGTTGGAGTTGTGCATGTCTGGGAAGGCCTGCAGGATTTTGCGCCGCTCGTCTTTGGCCCACACCATGAAGGCGTTCATGGGCCGTTTGATGTGAGGCTCGTTGGGGTTCCTTCCACGGGATTCCCTGAAGACCCGGGCCTCGGTGGTGCTGGCGCCTCCTGTTGGCCAACAATAATACTGATGTGTTTTATCTGCAGAGCCATTCAGCTCCTTATTCCCTGGAAACACCGGAGCAAGAAGAAGGAGAGAGCGAGTGCAGACCATTAATCAACTTAGCACGGCAGAAGAGTCATCAGCACATCACTGTGACTGGAGCTGGACCAGAGAGCGGGTTCAGGGAGCACCAGGGGGCCAAACTTCATCCCCTGCCCATCACTAAGCCATACAACCCCTGTATTAGAGGGCCGAACAAGGAGGCTTTGTGGGTCAAACTGCTCCTGGCTTTAACCAACTAAGCCCAGAAGAAGAGGCCCTTCTGTTGAATATTGCGATTCGGGCCTCACGCTTTTCTGTACAGCATGTTCAAACTCTACATAGTGCAAGAACGTGTATATCTTAAAAATAGCCACTGTGTGCTGACAGAACTGCACTGGAGTAAGCAGCCTCTCAATCAGGCCACTCACAATCAGCGAGTGCGAGCCCCCGGTTTTCTGCGTTTCACTTACAGCAGAGCGAAAATGATTTCTGCTTGCATGCGCATTTGCTGCCTTTTATATGTAAGATGTGAAAGAATTAAATAAAAGCTGTATGAATATTTAAACAAACAAAAACATGTTGATAAACAAGGCCTGAAAAATAAAACAAACCAAAAAGGGCTTTCCATATGCTCCGATACATCTTTAATGATCCAAAAACTGGAAAAGAAGGCTCCGAACGAGGCATGAATATTTTATCACGCACATGTGATGCGTATTCATTAGGAACCCGCATCATGCGCATCTTGGCACGCATCACCTGGTTTTGATGCCTATTCTTCCCGCGATTGCGCAAATAAAGTCTCTTAATGAGTAATGGTGTCTGGCACTGTGGAGATATTAAAGTGTAATACTGAGACCAGCACTGCTAATACAAGTAGTACAAGGAGGGGCACTGAAAGAGGCCACCGAGGATCTTCCTTTTATCTGGAACTTGTACCCAGTGTGGGGTGGGCACTCGCACACAAACACAGATAAGGCAAGCTGGTACTCTCGACTCCAGAGGAGGCCAAGGCTTGGGGCCCAAGGAACCAGCAGGAGGCTATATTCCTGGATAAGACTTCCCTCTGGGCTCTCTCATGCACCAACTTCCACCAGCGAAGGTCTTCCAATCAGACCAACTCTCCGGTGCAGGATACATTCAAGTGGCTCCTTTTTATCTCGCCAATGCGATTTACTTACACCCACGGTCATGGTGCATCAGTGGAGGTCAGAGGCTTAATGTGATGTCAGAGGCTGTGCTATCTGCCATCTGAGAAGCAACTCACCATTATCAGCTTCTGTTGTATACAGTATCTACCTCGCTCTCTCGCTCACCCTCTTGCACTCTCTCTCTCTCTGATCCGCCCTCATTAGTCACGGCCAGAAAGCAGTGCCGCCCCAGCCCCCGTACATCTGTCTGCACCAAAACTACATCATGTACCGCAATGTACTCTCCAGCTACACTGGCTGCCTCGCTGAACGAAGGGAAAAAAGAGGGCCTGTGAGCTTGCCATCTCCACCGCCGGCCACGCAGATAATACACTAGCTCCCCCACAGTACATTAATTTCATTTAGCACGCGCTCACTGTGCAGGATAAATTGATTTCACTTTGTTTGGTTTTGACAGCCATGTTTATTGTGCAATGAAATGTAGTGTGGCGTGGGGCTGACAGTATCCATCAACGCAGGGCAATCTGCTGACTGCCGGGGCCAGATGAAGGCATTCATTACCCCACCAGCTCGGTGCGCCCCTCTCCTCCTTTCCCCTTGCTCTGGCTCTTTCAGCATCTGCTGGCGGGCTGGACGGATGGGGGGTAGGGATGGCTGCCTGTAATTTACGACGTTCCTTGCCAATGCCATTACTTTACCACTGACACTGATTCAGCAATTTATATACTGGCATGCATGTCGATATGGGCAGAGGTGAACGGCTTATGAGTGCCGGCACTCATGCTGGGCGAACACGACAACGTGTGCTACTACCAGCAGAAGAGAAAACAATCTGCTCTGCTGCAATTTCGCAGCGGACGACACTGCGTCTTGTTTGCTTGCAGAGGCGCTGAGAAGTGAGAAGCCGGTTTAGAGACACACAAGGTAGTCTCCGTGGCTCCGTGCCCGGAGCTGCTGACCTGTGCGTGGCAGTTAGCCCGGCGATAGGATACATCATGATACAGGAGTTACGGTTCGATATATTGAACTCTACAGCGATACTGCAATTTAATGACTACACGTTTAAATTACGGGTCTTCAGGGGTTCTTTAAGAAAGAAACGGATTCTATATAGAACTGTAAACACTCAAGAACCTGTTGCATGAATTAAGAAAAAATGGTTGATGCAGAATGTGCTACAGAGGGTTCTATATACAAAAATTTATATAAATATATATATATGCAGTTTGGAAATCCACATGTATTGCATTTGTATATAAAAGAATTATGTATTATATATATATATATATATATATATTATTTTTGGAAATAGTGTTCTATCAGCTTAGAATTTGAGTCAATTCAAGCTACACATTGCTTTTGTTATTGGTAGTAATAACTGAGGCTTCCAGGGGTTAACCCTGTCTGAACGGAGGGCTCCACTGTGTGACACGGGTGGTCTCCAACAACCCAAACTCGCTTACCCTGCCACGCTCACAAACAGGCCTTAATCAGAAGCAGCCTAAGAGCTGGCAGCCGGGTCTGAGAGCGTCATCCCGCCTCTGGAACAGGCAGCTTACCGACGCCTGCCATTGTTTTCTGTTGTTATTGTTTAATAAAAGAGAAGCGGCGTGCCTCTGACATTTACAAATCAGCATTAATTGATTTTCCTCCCTCCCGACATTTTAAAGAATTACCTAGTTAGGTGTGTGATTGTGTAAATAAATACAGATGTTCAGAGATGCCGAGGGGAGAACCCCTGGGGTGCGCAGGGAGGAGAGGAGCTGTGTGCATGGGGGGGGGGGCTTCTAATAGGCCTCGCTTTGATTTATGAAGCATTGTGTGGTAAATGGGGGAGCGACACGAGGATCTTCATCTCATTTGTCTGTTCTGGTGAACGCAAGGCTTGAGGGAAACGCACGGGGGATAGAGAGAGAGAGAAAGAGAGAGAGAGAGAGCAAAAGAAAGAGGAGAGCCCAGCAGCCCAGCACACCTGTCTGCAGCAGGCCTGGACCTGACGGGGCGCGGAACAGAGCCAACAGGTTCAGCCTCTTTGCTGAGGGCCGCTCTTTTGTTCAGAGGGCACACACACACACACACACACACACACACACACACACAGACTGTCACACAAGAATCCGCTCCCAACGCTTCGCTGTGCTGAATGAGCAACAATCACGCGAACCTGCCAGGCCCTCTGCTGATGGAGGAACGCCTCTCCATAAAGATATTCCCGCAGTCACAATTGAAGCTCTGGAGGATCAGGATCTGCTTAATGCACCCCCCCCTCCTTCTCAGCCCCCCATATTCTGCTAATTAAACCATTACAAATTTCACGTGATCTAACCCCCTCCACTTCAGCATGCCCCTTTTTGTCTTTTTCCTCTTTCTGTTTTCTTCCAGCTGGATGTTTGGAATTCTGCAGCATGTGTGCATGTGAGAGCGAGTGTATGGGTGTACAGGGACAAACGCTCTGCATGTTACAACTTGCGTCCGCCAGCTATTATTTCTGTCTTGTGCGTCTCACCTGAGATGTCAACAGGTTTTTTTTCTTTTCTTAAGTCAGTGCGATGCTAAATTCCTTTTCGCATCTCGACGTTTCTCAGAAAATCCAATTAAAAGAGGGGATCTGGCCTGACTTGTGTCCTCATCCAAAGTAAAAACAACCCCAGAGACCTGAGACACGGTGCTGGGAATGCTGAGGACACACACTGGAATGTCCGCCTTCTCTTTTCTCAGATAAATTTTATTACACTATAATACGCTTAAGTTATGTCTTACAAATTGTTAACTGTTATCTGGAAATAATCTTCCAGAGAGAAGTGCAGTATTTATTTAACTCATCAGCCTCGTAGATTTATTTAAACTCCAAGAACCCGAGATCTGCACTTCTTAGGCTGTTACACGCACTTTTCTAGGTTCCATAACTCAGGATCAGAGTAACCTACAGACACGATACACATACACTACAAGACTTAAAGGCCAATCCCAGTTTAAATCCCAAAGGAGCTTCCAGTGCATGTTTACTGCTCTGTCCACGTGAACATGATCAACCTGCATACAGACTCTGACTGATCAGAGAGAGGGGGCAGGTCTAAGTTTCTAAAATTTCAGAATAAAAGTCTTGAGGAGGGATTATACTGATACTTAAATAATAAAAATAATAAAGGATATTTTGTTTGGACCTCTGTCAGGTATTTTGAACAGCTTATAGCTATAAAAATTGCAGTGCAATTAATGAAAATGCAATAATAGCATTTTCAGCTCAAACACAATCTGGATGATCCAACAGAATGTCTGAGACAAAATCAAAGTCTAAATTCTGTTCATATTTACATATGAAATTAAGGCAAATTAGAGGAGTCTAGGATCTCCTGAAAATGATCATATTTGGTATGTGTGACTGTCTCCTATAAATACAGTATTTCTGGCCAATAAAACTATGTCAAACTACAAAAGTATCCCACAAAATTGGCCTAGAGATCTAAAGGTTAATGTCCACCACAAGAACAAAAAACAAAGCAAAAAAAAAAAAGAAACCTGCTGAATTCATGTGACCCGTTCTCTTTTACAGGAGGGGAAAGAACAACAACGTGAACTCAAAATAAATACCTCGCACAAAATCAGTGACAGCTGTCGGCCACAATATGAGCAAATAAATAATCCAAACTATGCAAATAGGTTCAGGCCTGTTTCAATCAAGGGCACGTTACGGAGTCAGCTGACAATTTTCGCTTAACCAGTCGCTCTCTTGTTAGAAATTGGGCTTGGATTACCCTGGTTTCCTGCCCTTTGGAATCTCTCAACTCTTCCTTTGTTCTGCCAAGACCCCCATCTGACAGAGGAGGCACGAACAACTACATGACCCAATGCGAGTCATATGTCTCCATATGTGAATGAACAAAGGGCCCATGCTGAAGCCCATTGCGGTATTTGTTAATGTTTTTCATCTGAGCTTAAAAAGACCTAATGACTCTGTGGCGAGCTGATGCATGTGGCTCGCGGCTTTTTTGCGAAATGAAGGAAATTCTATCTATTTCCATACCCCGGCCGCTATTTTCCAGCGTTCCCCCCCTCTCATTAGAGCTTTGGCAGCTGTTAATTTGGTTGCCTGCATGCTTTGCAAATATTAGTTTAAGCAACCTAAAGCTTTCTGCACTTTACGGCGACGACAGAGGGCCGCTTTACGCCCCCGGGCCCCTTTTTCAATGCTGCGCTTCTTTCTTGCAGGCCAGGCCTCGGCAAACTGAAGCGCTCTGCTGTTATGGGTGTAGCGAGATTCGCTCAGTAATTTTCCTCTGGTTGGAAAGGCAATGGCTCTACGTCCTGACCCCCACCCACTCACCCACCCATCCACCCACCCCTCACCCTTGAGGTATGTTATGTCACACCCAAGTTGGTTGTCACGAAATCCAATACTTTGGTGTTTACAGGCTGGTCACTTGAATCGTTTGAATCATTTCAATCCAAACCCACTACATGGAACAGCGAGATCCGCTGCCCGGTCAAGTGTCCACTGCTACCACTACTAAATAAGGTTAATCAATTAACTGTTAATATCAACAATCCTGACTTACAACCTTCCCCCCAAGACTGCTCAACACTGAGCTCGCATTCTTCCGATTTCCCATGGAGGAAGGGTGGAATTTGTTTGCCTCGGTTCATCGGAAAGGTTCCAAACACACAAACTCCAGAGTAAACAAACTCCATGTTTCACTGCGCGTAAACACGTTTTGGTTGTAAAAAGAGACTTTTTAATGTGGCACGCATCACCATGAAGCGCTGTTCACTTCTCTCCGTGTGTGTTTTGGCTGGCAGGGGCCGAGCGGGGGAGATGAAATGGGGAGAGCCCTGGTGAGCTGGGAGCGCTGGCCCTGGCGCCCATCCACCCGCTCCCCCTGGGAACAGGAACCCTCTGTGGCCTCTGTCTGCCTGCCCCTAATCCTGTCCCTGCTGGGAACTGGTCGTGGAGCGACACCAGCCTTTGCCTTTCCCTCGCCCCCTCTTCCACATTAAACACTCGCTGCCTGCCGTGCCCCCTCCAATCTGTTCATGACTCCGTTTGAGGCCAGAGAAGAAGAGTTCCCACCCAGGGAAGGACCTGCAGACCTGGACACCCCGAGGCATGAGAATAGGGTGGGACGCTCACCATAGTGCAGGCCAGAAATGCTGCATTTAATCGTGCATTTGATTTGTATCCAGCTATCGCATGTTGCTTAATTAAGCCTTTATTAAATTACCTTTGCTATACTGCTTAGAACTGTAATAATATAATTACATTACTAATTATACTTTGCCTACTTCCCATTGACATGCGGTATCGACAACTACGTGTCTGCATTACTTTTAGCTTTTTTAAAAAACCGATTTCCCTTTTATTTATTTATTTTATTCGCCAACATTAGGAGGGTGACGACGTGACTCCTCTGATACATGTGAATCCAGCCATCTCCCTTTTCTCAAACTGCCATCATTGCATTACTGCTGGGCAACCAGTGCACCTAGCTCCGGCCACCTGCGCCAGCCAGCATCGCAGTGGGTGTGACCAGTATTGCACTAGGTGCGGCAAGCATCGCAGGGGGTGTGGCCAACTTTGCACTTTCAAACTCCGGCTGCCGATGACCCGGAATTCAGACCTGCAATCCTGGGCTCGTAGTGCATTAGACTGCTGTGCCACTCGGAGCCCCTTCTAGACAAAAACGGTGCAAAAACTAAGACCATAATAGGAAAACAAACCTCAAACCATAATAAAGCATCTCCTCTTCTACTTATAAACACAGCAATGGCACTGATTGAAAGCTATGGTGCGATAACTGCGACTGGTGGTTAAGACAGCACATAAAAGTACAGACCAGTGCTAAGCCAATGAAAAAAAACAAAAACCAATCAGACTTTTCTTTGGTATGTTTCAGGCCTCTGGGCCGTCATAAAAAGGCTGCGAAGGCTTCATACCGTTCTCATAATGTGCTCTTAAATATTGTCTTATTCATTCTCCCCCTCGGTCGAAGCTCTAAAGTGCCATGGAAACTGTTAAAAATATTTACGCTGCACAAACACTCGTGCACATGAGCGTTCCTCGCCACTGTTGACTCAGGGCCACAAAGGGGGATGACGCTTTGTCATGCGAGTGCTATCAGAAGTTACACCTCCTCGCCCTGCACCTCAAACAGAGGCAGTGGCGGCCAGGCCAAGCCTGGAGAAAGGCCAGCTCTGACCTCCAGCCTGTCCTCTACACACCTAGCTGTGAATACCTTCAAACGGAGCTCAGTAGTCCTCCACACACACATACGCAAACATACACACCGATATCCCCCACTTAGCTCATACTGGCAAAGAGTGAGCATCCACTGTGGAATCCAGCAAGCTTGAGAAATGAGAACCTGACCCAGCCCAGCCAGGCTTTCTTATTCACACTCGCTCTGTAATTCTGACAGAATTGGAGACTCGGGGAAAAACGAATGTGCAGATCCACAGCGGTTGCAAGCCATGGATGGTTGGATCTGACTCAAAACATACATTGCATCTGATAGCTTTGATAAAGATTGTCCAAACCGTAGAAACGAATTAAAGAAATAAGAGAACGTTGTGAGACATGTACAAACTGAAGGACTGAAGGGGAAAAGATCCAAGGGCATGGGAATAAAAAGAAGCTTACCGTCAAGATCCTCTGGCCTGGTCAGGTCAATGACTCTTTGGCCAATCTTGCCATCTTCACCCAGCTTTCCCAGATGATGGCCCAGACTCTCGAAATGAGCCCTCTCCTGCACACATCAAGAAAAAAGACTTTGTTAATAATAAAGTAAAGCCCTAAAGGTTGTTCATGTTTTTTTACTTTGGCTTAAATGACAAAAGATGGACTTTGGTGTAGGTCCAGACCCAGATGCTGTGCTCTCTTGGTTGCTTCCTGGTGTTCTTCTATCTCTCAACATGGCATCGCTTACAGATAAAGTCTCACTCTTCAACAAAAAGAGCTAATCAGCTTCCTGATTATTTTGACAAGTGTAGACAAGTGCATTCACTGTGTACATATATATGTGTGTGTGTGTGTGTGTTTGTGTGTGTGTGTGTGTGTGTGTTTGTGTGTGTGTGTGTGTGTGTGTGTGTTATCTGGGAGAGTTTATTCCACTAATATTAGAATAAACACTAATAACAGAAAGTGGTCGTTTTCCATCACTGTGCTCATTAAACATCTCCAAAGTTCTCTTCATGGGAGTCTAATATTATTTATAGTCTCATCAACACCTGCTCTGGTGAATCAGTGCTTAAATGATGTTAAATCAGGTGTGCTGCTGATGGAACTGAACACATCCAGGCACTGGAACCGAGCTTTGTACTTAAAACCAGCTCACAAGATCTCAACTTTCTTCAGAATGAGAAATTCTTCTTCCCTTTTTACTGTATTTCTGTTGACCTGCATCTGTTTTACGGGGTCTGGAGCTTCTACACTGATCGCTCTTGTTGATCAGAGACGGGAGGAGGAATAAAGGAATTAAAACTTTTACGCAGGACTGTCAGAACCAGATTTCCTTTATTAATCCCAGAGGGAAATGACAGCTGTACTCATCTATATAAAATATAAAAATGTAAAAATATAGAATTATAAAAATAAAAATAACAAACAGGGTAATAAACAGAATAAACTCGGGGAATATTTACATGTTAAAATATGTATGAAAAAGCCAATGTTTATGATAAGATGATAAAATAAACAAATTGCATAAGTCAACCGGAGTTGTTCATATATAGTAGTGCTATATATATATATATATATATAATTCTATTCACTTATATACTTCTGCTTATTCTATTTATGATATTACATCTGTGCATATTTAATATCCGTGTATATATATATATATATATATATATATATATATATATATATAGTCCCAATAATTATATATCTTCCTATCTATAATTCTATTCACTTACATATTTCTAATTATTCTTTTTATATTATGTTTAACATGTATTTTGAGTGTTTCTTATGTGTAATTAGTCCAGTTCTATTGCTGATTCATACTGAACTGCAGTCGTCCTTAAAATGTTGATATAGTTGAACCACTAAGGTTCCTTCATGTACCGGATATGGAACTGAACGATCGGTTAGACATTCTGATGTTCTGCATCCGTGTCTAACTGGACCTTATTGAATTTGAATCCTTTTAAAGCTTTCGAATAAAATGTGTGAACCTGAAGAAAGTACCACACACTACCTTAATTAAACCTGCACGCTCTCCGCTCAAATAAGGTCATTCTTCTGCGGGTTGGACATGCTTAAGCCTCTTCCCTTTTTCACATGTATGCATGTATTCACCCCCTGCTTCTGGGAGTTGTGCAGATAACAGTCCCACACGCTAAAAGCCCTCGCCGGTTAAAAGGCCTCTAAAACAACATGGCAAAGGATCCCGTGCACACAATGGGGTTTGGGACCTCCAGGAAAGCACTCAGATTCCTCCTCTCTTTTTCCTTCCCCGGTAATCTTTGCTGCGCGCCCGCGTCTGACTCGGGCGTCCTGAGCTCCCTGCCTATCATTTATTCAGAGCGTGTGCTTTAAAGAACACACCGTGTTTCCCCTTTTGTCGTGTTGCTTTCTGCTCAGATTAAACTTGGCATCACGTCGTACTTGACGCACAATGAAACCCTGTCATTCATGCGCAGGGGCGACAATATTAAATGTCATGTCCGTGCACACTGGCGGAATAAAATAACAGCTTTCGGGGGGCCTCTTCTGAATAGTCGCCGCACATTACACTTAATGTATTATGCAGAGGAAGAGGGGCCGACCGCTGCTCGGGCCCATTGTTAAATGACCTAGTTCTGCCGGGAGTGTGCTGGGGCATTAGCGGAGCCGTCGCTTCTTCTCTAAAGACCTGAGGAGGAGATGGACACTTCCACTCAGCATGATACAAATAATCTCTCCCTTTCCGTCGCCTTGAAAGAGGGTGGAAGAGTGGAGTGCTTCTGGTGAGGCAGCCTGAGAGCATTTGTTTTAGAAGCCATTCGGGGTCCAGGCCTGAAAGGTGCGATGGTCTGCCTTTGTTTCTCACCCCCCCTTTTTCTCCTGAGAACACCCATCATGTGTGTTGTGAACGGACACCCAGGTGAGCTCCCGGCACAATGTGAACAGCTCCACGGGAAGAAACAGATACCAGTGAGCACATTAATCTTTCAGTTGCCAGAATCGGACTGCTTCGCTCATTTGTTTGTTTACCCCTCTTTGATGTAGGATCCCACCAGAGAGCCTGGATGTGGTGGGACGGCTCTTTAGACGGGATGAAGTCGTAAAAACCCCACTGTGATCGTAGGTCAGCTAGGATGGAGCTGTTACATCTGCCACCGAGCTGGGCGGAGCTGGTTCAGTCCCTTCAACAGCCAACAGAACAGAACACGGCCCTAAAGGTTTTAATATTTAAATTACGTCCACCTTAAACGATGCAACAGTTACATTCTGATGCACTAATCCTGCATCTCCATTTAAGGTGGACTGGAAATCTGCCTTGCTGCCTCTGCCTGTTGACTCTGTCTTCCCACCCACAACCCCACACAAAGGTGGCCGCATCTGAGCCGTAAGTGCCAAAAGTGGCCCACAATTGACCAACTGACCCATCTGGAACATCAGCACGTAAGGCAAGTGTTCTGGGTCGTGTTTGGTTTATGTAGTCGTGCACTGTATGCTACGTAGAGTCCGACTGCTTTGCTCGTACACCTATTTGTCTGGACATAGTGGGCTTGTTGACCTACCTACACTGAACAAGAAGATTACACGAGGACCATGTTTACACCTGGACACTCATGGGTCCAGTATCTGGATTGTATCCTGATAGGATATTAACTGCAAGCATTTACACTTGGCAGTCAAATGCGTCTCTGGTTAGTCAGAAGGGTGGGACGGAATAATCTGGAATAATCCGGAAAATCTGCCCTTTACATGGCAACCAGTTGTTTATCCGTCAAGCCTTTTCCTGGGCTGTGCTAAAGATTTGCATTTCTTCAAACTTCGGGTGACGATGTTTGGTTTTGCACGGGAAGGAGCTTGCATTGTACTGGGAGGAAATTGGGTTGAACTGGGAAAAGCTGAGACTGATTGGGAATTGGTCTGGATAATGGGATTTGTTTCTGTGTATATTCGTATCACTGGCATTATTATAAGGCTTGGTCTGATCCAGAATCCTGATACTCAAGACCTGTGAAGTAACCAGGTGTAAATGGGGTCAAGATGAAGTCCTGAAAGCTGTCCCAGAGTTCTACCAGGAGACTTTCAGGTGAGGAAGACTTGCCCCACCTTCGAAATGGAACACCTTTAGTCTGGAGATGGTTTTTGAGTCTCCTACTAGAATGACCCAGCACCAAGCAGCCGGAAAAGTGAGGATGACAGAAGTCGAGTACTGTAGATTTTGTTGCCGAGATTAAAAAGGATCGTCTGATTAAACTCGCAGACTGTCCTGTTCTCTGCATGTCTCCATGTTCATTCTGAAACTCAGAAAAGGAAGTGTGGATCGGGGACAGAGAGGGAGTGAGTGAGGAGCAGTTTCCCACTGCGCTTCAAGGAACAATAATTATTTATGGACATGTGAGTGATTCCAATGTACAATTAACCAATACCTGCTTATGGGTTGTCATTAGGAACCGCTTGTCTTGACTGTGCTGTGCTTACTTAAGTGTTTTCTAATTATGATGTACGTGGCAGTCCCCGCCGGCCCCCAGGGCGGCTTTGTAAAGACAAGACGGAGCCCCGCGCTCGGCTCCGGTGCTTCACTCTGTGTGAAGCCTCCTACACCACTGTATTCATCACCAGGCCACATTATTGCACTTAATGAAAGGAGCACACAGCCCCCGATGACAAATTGACGGATGCACGATTAGTCGGACGAGCAACGGGCGATGCACCGTGGATGCTCTGCACAGGGAAGGGAAGGCTGACAGGAGTTTGTCCATGTGTGTGTGTGTGTGTGTGTGTGTGTGTGACCGGTGGGGGAGGGAGATTGGTAATAAATTAGCTGCTTCTTCCCTCCCCTGCGCTCAGCTGGCCCTCTCTGATCAATCAAGTGCTTTTATAAACTCATGATCATTAAGCATCATGTAGGACCTGAGATGGAAAAAGAACAAGAGCCATCCATCACAGAGTTTCATTAATAACCGTCTGAGAGCTAAACTTTCGCCGCTGCGCCGAGAAATAATTAAAGGACAAGTCAACAGGGAGCAATCCAACACGCACCAGATTCCATCTTTACGCACCTCTGACCCGTTAGGGTCGTTTAACTGGAGCGCAGGGTTGTGACTGGAGAACTAACTGGAGATAGCTCACCATACAGCACTGACATGGTGGTGGTGTGTTAGTGTGTGTCGCTGGTACGAGTGGATCAGACACAGCAGTGCTGCTGGAGTGTTTAAACCCCTCAGTGTCACTGCTGGGCCGAGAACAGTCCACCGACCAGAAACGTCCAGCCGACAGCGTTCTGTGAGCACTGATGAAGGACTAGAGGACGACCGACACAAACTGTGCAGAAACAGATGAGCTTCTGTCTCTTGACTTTACATCTACAAGGTGGAGACACTCGGTAGGAGTGTCTGATAGAGTGGACAGTCAGTGGACACAGCGTTTAAACACTCCAGCAGCACTGCTGTGCCTGATCCACTCGTACCAGCGCAAAACACACTAACACACCACCACCACGTCAGTGCTCTGTGGTGGTCCTGTGGGGTCCTGAGCATCAACGATCAGATAACTGGAGCGGTCGTCGGTCTGCTTAGGATGCACTACAGAGAATGCAATCGAGTGAGTGCTCCAGAACAGTGCAAACGGAACATTAGACTAAATGTGCATCGCCCGAGCAAACTGCATTTCCATTAAATTTTACACACTGCGTTTTATATACTTATTGGGTAGAACTAGTGTAATTTATGTTGCAGCATTAGTATAATAGTGAAAATTGTGCAGATAATTTATATGCACAACATCAGGCTTTTTGTTTAAAGGCTGAAGGAAAAAAAAAACTCAGCAAACTACCGTAACTTTACTACTGCCTGCATCAAGCGGTGTGATAAATTAATGGCATTTTTATTATTTTATGGTGTCATTAAATTTTTACTGATCACTCTGCCACAGAAGAGCAATAAAGGACGTGCAGCATCCTGGGACGGGCCTGTCCAGCCAGGCAGATAGTCAAGCCCACAGCTCTGTAACCAACATGCTATAAAGGATATTTATAATGTGCATTACACCGGCAAGATGGCAGAAACTCCACCTCTCCGCACATTAGGAACAAAAAAAAAAAAAAAAAAGAGAAGAGAAACCAGTAGCGAGAGAGAGCAGGAGAAAGGAAAGAGGACGAGTGAGAGGAGAGTAAGAAAGAAAGAGTGAACGAGATTGAGAGAGAGAGAGAGAGAGAGAGAGAGAGAGACGAAAATAAGAAAGAAAAGATGTAGTGGTACACTGCACACCCCTCCCATCCCAACCGCGACCTCTCTGCCGCACGGCTGGCTCTTCCCTCAAATGCGTTCAGCATGCAGCCCTTCCACCCCACATCTAAAATTATAGCCACACTCCAAGGCTGAAGTGGAAAAAAGACACCCACAATAATCCCCCCTCCCCCTCCCCGCCGCCCCCTCAAATTTGGTTCCTGAACACGTTTTGTTTCGACGGTAAAATGGTTGCACGGTGAAGTAATGACACAGAACGCCAGGGCTGCTGGAACTTCTGAACGGTTGGACAGGGGCCAGAGCTGGGAGCCCGTGTCAGCGCTGCAGCATGGGCTTTAATCAGGCTGGCCGCAGAACATGTGCCGGAGGACTCGCAGCGGCCTGGGGCTGGAGCGCATTGTGCCAGTGGCTAGTCTCTACTTATGTGTTGCGCTGCTGCACCCGTGACGCTCGCCCTCCTGCGGTATAAATAGGCCCGGGCCGGGCTCTCCCCGAACGAGCCCGTCCAACCTCCAGATAATACAAACTGCGAGGGACAATTTGAGACCTAGGCCTCTCCTCAGGTCACCATGGACACTTTGTAGTCCTATAATTCCAGACTGGAATGCTCAGGACCCCACAGGACCACCACAGAGCACCTGACAGTGACACAGACATGGTAGGGAGTAGGTACATGTGGATCGGACACAGCGGTGCTGCTGGAGTGTTTAAACCCCTCAGTGTCACTGCTGGACTGAGAACAGTCCACCAAGCAGAAATATCCATGAGCTTTATGACTTGAAAGGAGTACCTGATAGAGTGGACAGTGAGTGGACACAGTGTTTAAACACTCCAGCAGCACTGCTGTGCCTGATCCACTCGTACCAGCGCAACACGCGCTAACACGGCACCACCATGTCAGTGTCCTGTAGGGCTCTAACCGCTGAAGATTGGTGTATATCATACGTATGACCTTGACGAGTGTAAATGAGCCTTGACAAGAGTTTATTCATTAGCTTTCATTGTTGCCCAGGTGCATGAATCTAATATGAGGACAGACAAAATCGACAGGACACAAACGGACACAGTATGTGATGGACCAGTGTATTACTGTGCCGCGTTCACGTCCTTCCAGTATTATTGCCTCCACACCTGGTCGAGAGGTCGACAAGTGCTACGGTGGATAATAGGGGGCTTTGTAAGGGCTGTGGTTAGTGAGCACTGACAGGCTCCTGCTTTCAGCCTCTTTGAAAGCTTGTGGCATTTATCGGCCTAGACAGCCAACGGTACAGCAATTTAGATTTAACTCGTCTGCATTAAATGCTTCTCTCCAGCAGCTCCTTTCAAAACAGTGTAGCCTTCAGCATATGCACTTGAGCCGCTTTCATGCCGTCTCCTTGCTTCGGGATCCCAGGCTGAGGGTGCAGGCAGCGCACATAAAGGACTGAGGCCAAGCCCTGCCTTAACAGGTCAGCACATGATCCCGGAAAACAATGTTCCTGGGCTCCGGCCTCCGGTTTTCCAGCTTGGGAATCGGCTCGTCTATGTTGAGGAGAGGGGCAGGGTTGATGCTTCTCACATCAATCAGGAAAGCAAAACTGTACTGGCATATAACAGAGTGGGAGAGAGAGGGGGGCACTCTGGCTGTGGCATGACGCCATCGTGAGCTTTCACTTTCCAGTTCGTTTTCTATTTGGAGAGAAGGGATTCCGTGGCCAGTGATGCTATGATTGTGTGTCAGGCTGACAAGTTCGACTCGTTTATAGAGCGGAGGGGAACCAGGGGAAAGCGAAAACAGCTTCGCCCGCAACATGTGACCTTTCAACTTTCATGGGGAAATGATCCGTTTTATTCGTGGCCATCGTGCCGCTGTACGGGCTGTCTCCAGCCCTCTGTTTTCCTTCCATGCTGTGTTGAGATCACTGGCTCGAGATTCTTCTTTTTTATGGGCTTCCAGCTCTAAATGACCCTGAACTGTTCACTGAGTCCTCAAGGATCTGTTAAGAGGGACCTCACTTTCTCTCCTCTTATCACACAATCTATTTACAATAATGGAACAACCCCAGAAGACAATCTAGACCACATGATCGGGGAGACAGAGGGGCCTTTATGCGCCCATTCCGAGAGGATCTATCCCAATATGGCGGCGCATAAATGACCCATTGTGGCCTATTCTTTCTGCCGGCTTTGTTGTGGGTTCTCTGCTGTAAGCAGAGACGGGCAGGTCCAGAGCGCAGGGGCTTGTTAGGTTTTTGAACGCCAGCCCTGCTTCGGCTCTCTGTGCTTTTACGCAGCCACGGTGTAAAATCGGGAGCCATTGGTGAGGAGCTGAGAGCTACTCATGTCTCACTAAAGACAGGGACAGAGGGAGGAGACGCGTTGTTTCAGATCCCAGTCCGGGACATGGGCCCACACACATACTAAAGAACACACTAAGTCTATTCTGTATTGTGTGGCACATTCAAACAATTGGCCCGAAGCATTAATGTAAGCAATACTCAGCAGTGGCACTTGCTGGCTACAGCTGATGGCTGAAGTGCTGCATATAATCAAATTTTGGATGGCCAAACCCATGTATGGCAGGATTTACTTATGTGGCCAAAAAAATCCCAGGCTGGCAATTTCCAAGACAGCAGCTGAAAAAGGAGCAGAAAATTGCTTCCAGGGCTGCAGACCAGACAAGATTATACTCCTGGTCTTTGTGAAGGCCTGCCTGAATAGGACTCCAACGTACACACAGGGAAATGGGGCGCACACGTTGGCTCCGGCGTCCCAAAGGTAGCGAGAGGATTTTGAAGAGGGTGGGCAAAGCTCCATTTTAGCCCGCTGGAGGTCTTGGATCTGCTGTGGGAGGACAGTGAATGTTCCCACTCATCAATAATGCAGAGAGAGGAGGGGGTCGAGGGTGCAGGCGCTCAATAGGTTAATACACTGGCCTTTCACCTTTTTGATTCCTGTTCGGAAGGTGTCAGCAGAGGAATACATTTTAGTTCCCCACTGTATGGACCACCAAAGTGCATCAGCTGATGATTAGCCATGGAAAGATGGACGTTTAAAATCTTCCATGGCTACAAAGGTTCGGGAACGCTTGGGCACTTACATCGAGTGTGGAAGACTCGGAAAAATACTTTTCTTCACCCCCCCAAAAAAATGTATAGGAGACTAATAAAATGTGTCTTCATTTGAGATGTTTGTATGAATTTAACCATGTTTTCCACAAAAATGTACTTGTACCTACAATTTCTTGTGTTTTTCTTTGCTTATAAGGACTAAAAACACTCCTTCTGGAAACATGGATATTTATATTATATAGAGAAATTAATATATACAGAGTCTGTGTGCAGGTTGAGCATCAGCCCCGCCCCCTCTCTCTGATCAGTTAGAGTCTGTATGCAGGTTGAGCATCAGCCCCGCCCCCTCTCTCTGATCAGTCAGAGTCTGTATGCAGGTTGATCATGTTCACGTGGACAGAGCAGTAAACATGCACTGGAAGCTGTTTTGGCATTAAAAAAAAACAGGATGTTCTCGGTCCACCAAGTTCTTCACAATGGGACCTGAAGAGACGACATGCCGCAGTCCCACTGAAGTGCAGACCTCAAAATGGGTCTTGAAATGTATGTCTGACCATTCGGCGTTGTTCCAGATAAAAGCATCAGAAAGGGATATAAATAATAGAGCAAAGTAATTGCCCTCTCCAGACAATAATACATTTTAATAAATATTTGAGAAAAAGTAAATTGCGAGAGGGTCCATAAAAGCTTTTCTTTCTCTGATGGGAAATAGTAGAAAAAAAGAAAGAGAAGAAACAGGACAAATAAAAAAAAAAAAACAAGTGGGTAAACACGGTTCACTAAGACATGAATATTTTACACAAGCACCTAGAGGACAGGAGCTATCACAGCAGAGACTCCTCCACCTTAGAAGGCGGTGGTGAGGAAGGGGGGGGGGGTGGCCATATATACACTGGATGGCCTGAGAGAGAGAAATACAGAGAGAGAGAGGGAGAGAGAGAGAGAGAGAGAGAGAGAGAGAGATGAGGGTCACCGCATTGTGCTCTTCGGACACACTTTGTATTAAAAGATGAATTGATCCATCTGTAAGCAGCACTTAGCCCCACTCTCTGGCTCGGTCGTTACACCGGGATAAATCAATATTTAATATCCCCCTCCAACAGCCCCAGTAGATGATTTTAACCTCTCCTTAATCCCATTTACCTTACCTTTCCAGAACCGTCCGTGTAAGCTTTCACTGTGATAAACTTCCAAACAGTCAACTGGGAGGCAGATATTAAGGCAGCGTCCAGTATTTATGTCAGGTGAGGCGCGACGCTGAAATATTAATATTCTGAAACAGAGCAAAGTGAAGGCTTTTATCCGGATCGTTTGGGAGTCTTTTCTACTGTTGGTTCCAGCACATGATGCTCCAGCCCACGTTGCAGCCCAGGATACTGGTCACTACTGCTTTCCACATGGACGTGCTTCTGCTGATGACACGCAAAGCATCCCAGCAGACACATGCTTTAAGATGCCACTGACGTGGCCTGATAAGGTTGGCAACCTTCTCCTGTATAAAGTATAACTAGGTTTTCACCTTTTGAACCCTCTACGCCAGATTTATGGGATGTTCTCCTAGTTTGATATTCTTTTATTCAACAAAAAATTATGAATGTATGCATAGGACACACATTCCAGATATGCTTTATCATTTTCAGGAGATGCTACTCAAATTTGTCTGAGATGTAAAAATGAACAGAATTTAAATGTTTGCATTTAAATAAAAAAAATCCTATATCTGGGTCAGTGATGTCATCAGCCCCGCCCCCTCTCTCTGATCAGTCAGAGTCTGTATGCAGGTTCAGCATCAACCCCGCCCCCTCTCTCTGATCAGTCAGAGTCTGTATGCAGGTTGATCATGTTCACGTGAACACAGCAGTAAACATGCACTGGAAGCTCCTTTGGGATTTAAACTGGGATTTGAGCGATATAAAGTGGCATTTTGTGTCATCCTCGGCTTGACCACTGGAGGTCCGCCCAGAAGACGCTGAGCAAAGTGCCAGTGGACCAGCAAGTTTGCCATCAGCGGGCCAACAGCGCTTCACTATCGTCTCGCTATCTGGGACACCTTGTGTCAAGCTCTGTTTGACCTGAGACATCAATAAGTCTGACTGAGCAGTGGGGCTGTCTTTATGATATGATCCGATGAATTTCCATTACAGTACAAAAGGCAATGCCATTTTATCCTATTGGGCTCCAGCTCAAAGGTCAGAAGACTGGAGGCTGTTTACAAGACTGAAAGACTGGAAGAGAGAGACAGAGAGAGAGAGAGAGAGAGAGAGTATCGTAAAAAAAAAAAAACGATGCTTGATTGACTTCAAAAAAACGGGGGGAGTCGTTGCAATGTGCTCAGTTACCTATGGCAACAATGATAACCCAAACATACCAGTCATATTTCCAGACTGATAGAGCACCTAATTATTATTTGTTGTTCTCTGCTCTGCCAAAGCTGGGCAGATCTTGCACCGCTGGCTTCCCAGAATTACCTTGCCCTGACATCAAAGTCCTCCAGAGAAAGCGTGTTTAACTGCTGGCTTAATGTCTTTTTTTAGGCAGAGGCCTTGGGAGATAACTTCGGGCCAGGGGGAGAAGGTGCGGAGTGATGAGGTGCCTCTAAACGGATCTTCCCCCTGCTTAGGAAAACACAGGGCTCACCTGAGCTCCGCACCCAAACAAGCAGCTGAAAAGAAAGAGGGGTCTCGCCATAGGCTGGATAACAAAGCCAGGTCGGGACAAAAGAGTTAAGCGCCAGGCTTTACCTGTTAAGGACAATGCGGCGATGTGGGCGTGTACTGCCTGTTGACAAACGTTCCTATTCAGCTATTGTTAGGAGTGAGGTATTCGTGTCATGTAGCGGCATATTCCCCTGCCTGGATGGCCATGACCTAACCCCAGAGCCTGGGAGGTGTGGAGCAGGAGAGTAAGTGGAAGGTGGAAGGGTGTGGAGAGAGTGAGAGAGAGAGTGAGTGAGTGAGAGACACACACACACACACACAGAAGCACAGAGCTGATGGCTATGCACTCACATACCACATCCACCTCTGAAGAAGTCGAACAAAGGCTCGAAAAGACCGGGAAGAATAGCAGATAATGCTGCAGCTTAAGCGAAAGCTCCCCAAAACTCCCGTAATAATGCCGTCTGTAGAAAATGGAGCATTGTGTTAAAGAAAATGCGATTTTGGCTCTCACAATGCTGCCGTGAGGAGTAAAGAAGAAAATTGCCGTAAAAAAAAAAGAAAGAAAGACAACAAACAGCATTCTGAGCCCTGAGAATTCAATGCTGACTAAAGGGATACTTAAGCTTTTAGTCAAATACTCACATTATCTGGTCTTAAGAGGCGAGGCTGAGGAACGGCGCTACAGCACTGCCCTGTTTTGAGGACACTTCAGCCTCTGCTTAGTGCTGTGCCACCCACACTGGGGCACATGTCTTCAACCAGTTTGCCCCCTTACTTCTTAAGTTGATTAAAAAAGAGTCCCCTTTGCTTTTTTACATATACATTGACCTACTTTAAGATGTTGGTTGAAAGTAATCAGGTGCTGAAATATTAATGACACTCCACTCCCAGTTCCTGCCTGCTTCTCGCAGCCAACTGGCAATATGGCATCAATCAGATGGGAGCGGGTAGGGGCTTTTTCGCTCTTGATTGACTCATTGATTGAAGATATTTTTAAAGGGAATCCCTGGGAGTCTGTTTGCTCCCGGTACAAAGCGGGCCTGTCCCACACCAGGGGCCTGAGGAGGCCGCCTGTCTGCTTTAATTGGGCTGAGGCATCACAGTTTGAACCCGCTCAGGGCAGCACCGGAGGACCTGAGGACCGGCGAACGGCCCTTACGCGCGCACACACACTCGCGCGCGAATATGCACGCGTGCTATCGACCATGCCAACGTCAATCAAAAACCCTCCTCTGGACCTCCATCAAAGACAAATTAGTTTTTCTTATTTTTATTTTTTTTTATTAAAGCACGGTGGACAGAGGAGAACTTGTCCTCAAGGCTTAGTTTTCTGTCCACTATTGAAACACTGAAGTGGCCTTGTTTGGACACAAAGCAATGGTACATTCAAGAATAGGGCTAATTTGAAAAGTGGATACTGCTTATCTGATACTCCAAGCAGCACAAAGCACTGAAAGGGAGACGAACGATGCAGACAAACAGAACAGAAAAGCAGAAGAGAGCGGAAGAATCGGCAGAATAAAGGCTCACCTTGTCGGTCCTGCAGTGGTTGAGACCCAGACCAGACAGGGCCGAGAGCTTGGCCTCCATGCCCTGTTGATGGTGTTGCAGCTGCTCCCTCTGGATCTGTTCCCTCATCTTCCTCGCCTCCTGGATGGCCTTCATCACCGCGTCCTGATCGCCGAACAGCGCCGTGGAGTTCAGGTTGGACAGGATGTCTAGGAGAGGGACACGACGTACGCACAAGTTAGAAGCTCCGGCACTGTTTCGGGGAGGTCTCGTTATCAGATCTGCGTATCTCTGCGGTCACCATGTGTTTACTGTACGTGTGGCGCACTTCATGTGCGGGGGCTTGCGGAAAAATAAGGCAGCAATCTTGGCGCGTGACGCCTTTCTGTAATTAGTGGATCAAAGCGAGGTGAGGCCGGGTGGCAGTTAAAACTCGGAAATAGAACAAAAACAAACACTGGGTCTACGTTCAAAGGCCAAGTGGAAGAGGAGAAGGGAAATGAATCGAGCTCAGCGAAATGGTGCTCGTTTAATGAAAGACTGTTTTTAGCAACAGTAGCTTCCGAAAAGAGGCTTAATATGAGAGATGAAGTCGAGAGCTTTGAAAACAAATAGTCAGCGCCAGCATCCGACACACTTTACTGGGCTGGCTGTAATGGCCAGGTTGGAGTGAGATTAAGAGTTGTGGTTGTGTAAATACCTCCATGTGCTGTAGTGAGATGTGTTTGGGTGAAACAGTAGCAACTGCAGTGCAATAACAAAGGACACCGGCTCAGTGATGCCGCGTCTCGCTTGTATTTGAACTCTTAGAAGCCGAGATCTGCACTTCGTGGCAGTGCATGCAGACTCCGACTGATCAGTGAGAGGGGGCGGGGCTGACGACACCACCAACCCAGATGTCGGGTTAGACAGTGTTCAAATTTCAGAATAAAAGTCATGAGGAGGGATAATACTCACACCTAAATAAATAATAAAAATAATAGCGAATATTCAGGGTTTAATTTTATGTCCATGTTCAATTTCCATGCATAGTATAAACATCCCATAATATTGGCCTAGAGTTCTAAAGGATAAAGTTGCCAGTAATCGTAAATGCAAACGTGCAGAGCCCTCACCTAGGGATGAGCCACGGCCTAGGCTTCCGAGGGGGCTGGGGATACCTCCGCTCTTTGACAAGCTGTTGGGGCTGCTCTTGCTGCCAGGGAACAGGCTGTGTGTGGGGGACGTGGGGGATTTGACCGGCTCAGCCGTCTTGGGCCGGGCGGAGAGGTTGAGAGGCTGGGTTCCTTCCTCCTGTAGATATAAGACATGCTGTTCATAGGAGAGAAAATGCCCCGCAGAGAGAGATCCCCTCACTTCAGCCAAAACAATGCTTCGGGGTCTAATACCGCAGATGAATTATCCTAGCACCTCAAAGAGAAGGACTGCGCATTCATGGCTGAGCTCCGTGCCATGCTCAGGCTCCTCTGTGCAGCGAGGCCAGGCTTTGTTCGGACTAATTAAAGCACATCTCCTCACCTGCTCTCAGCCTGAGAGAATACAACTGACCGTTAATGGGGCTCATCGCAAGCACCACAAGTCCATGAGGTGATTACTGCTGAGGACACGTCTTATTAGTGAAGGAAGTGTGGTAACAATGCTGGACCTTGAACTGGAGAGCATCATTATGGAGAACAAGGGGCAATAACTATGGTCTGACAGATCAGTTGTCTTGTGCACTGTGACCTGACTGACACTCACCATCCAAAAAATAGCTGCACCCAGAAGGAATCAAATGCCGGTCATGGTGTCATGCCAGACTGGTGTCCAGTCCTGCTTTTGTCAACAAATCCATGAGCAGAGGGGCTGTGGTCAGCGCCAAGATCAATTTGTTGCCACGTGTTACGTGCACGGGTCTGGTGTCATGGTGTGGGTTCAATTTGATATGATGCCAGATCACCTCTGGTCATTACAGGCTCTTTAAGAGCACAACATTACGTTAATGAGGTTCTTAAACCAGTGGTTCTACCTTCTCTGAACACACACTCCGGTGCTCTATTCCAATAGGATGATGCTCATCCACACACTGCTGCCGTCTCAAGATCTCACCTTGAACACACAGATTCTACGCCGTGGTCGGTCTCATCTCCAGACCTGTCCCTGATTGAAAATGTGTGGGACGCTATTGGACGCTCTAGCAACACTAAACCTCTACCAATAAAGCTGTATAGGATGGATTATCACAGGACACCATAACTTTATGATCATTAATACTCCTGGTGACCTTTATCTCCCTTCCCTCCAGCACTGCAATCCCCTCACTTCCTTCTGGGTGAAGCTATTTTTGTTGATGGGTGTTTTTGGCAGTGAGTCGCACTGTCCAAACAGATGGGCCACATACTGAACACTGCCTCAAGCGTCTTGAAATCTGACGGCCAACAACAGTTTGTCATTTAATTATGCTTTAAGTAGACAAACAAAACAGATTGCCAGCTAATTAAGCACGTTTCTGCATATGGAGCAAACGGAGCAAAAAAGCAGTCTGTACGTTTGATCAACTTCATGATTAAAGAGATAATCAGAGTTATTTAAACATGCAATTAACACTTGTGTTGACTTAAGAGTCAAAAATGGCCCGACACCATGTTTAACTGTAATTTGATTTCCTAAAATGTCTCCAAGATTAGAAAAAGGGATCCAGGATCCAGGATACAGAGGTCCTGACCTGCCAGCTGTAAATTCATTTATTCCTCAAAATACTCGAATCTCTTTTCCACGCACGGTTAACGCGAGTCTCTGCTGCAGCTGTGAAAGCTGTTCAGGGGGCTGAATCTTGTCCTGATCCACCTGAGGGCTTAAAACTTATTTTAAGGGAAGGCGGGTCATTTTTAGGTCACGAATATTAAGACGAATGTTAATCAAAGACAAACTGAGGTTGTGCTCAGGCTGGAAGTCCCTGTCTTAGAGAGGCCATACTCCAAAAAGCTGGTGAAGCCTGCTAAAGAGGAGCCCAGTCCTAAACCCATTACTCCTCAGCTTGCTGATTTATCCACTGCTCTATTGTCTGTATTGATATTACACTAAACTTTTCCAAATGTGCATATGTTTTAGGTTAGAAGCACGGAGAAAAAAAGAAAAACACATGATGTATATGGCTTCTAGTCAGAGCTGAAGGCTGGTGGCCTCCTGCCATCTACTGCAGCAGTCCTAATGTTGTTCTTACTTTTATTTTTTTTTTTTGAATTACAAAAGAAAGAGTCACCACCAAATTTCAACCTCATTGATCTATATTCGCCCATTATAGGCCTATGTAATCTGGCTCGGCTCTATCCAAGTCGGGCAGGGAATGAGGTGGGGGGTAGAAAGGCAATCCAACCACGTGTTCCTAAAAATGACTCTCTGGGTGCACACAGAGCCATGGCAACCCTGTCCACAGAGTTCTGCATGAGGGAACGAAGGCCTTGTAAAAGCCAGCCCAGATTGATGGGCTCTGCGAGGAGGAGGCCGAGCGATAGGCACTAAAGTAACGCTACCTAACTGCGGTTGATTTAGTGAAGCAGAAAACCGGAGAGGACCGGGTCAAGCACCACTCCAGCGGGGGCCGTACCTTGACTTGGGCGATGGGACTGGAGGATCTCTTTTCGCTCTTGGGACCGGGTGAGAGGGGCCCAGCTGAGTTGGGGGGCTGCGGCAGCGGCGGCATCTTGGCTCCTGGCGAGAGCTGCATGCTGGCCAGCTGGGCGGCGTACAGTTGCTGCAAAGAGGGAGAAAAACCCACAAGGCGTTAACATCCAAAGCCAGCCACCATTCAAAGCCCTTCTCACCCCCCCCCTTCTCTCTTTTTCTCTGTCTCTCCTTCACGTCTTCCTCTCTTTCCATCCTGGCACAGAAGCTCCATCAAAGATCTTAACTGTATATCAAAGCCTGAGCCCGAATCCAGAGAGAGAGACAGAAGCCCTGAAAACCGCACAGCAATGGCAGGCATACAAGACCAAGAGCCACTTTTTCCCCCCTCCTTTTTTTCCACTCATCAGACAAACTTTGCAGACTGAAGGCAAGTCTGAAGCAAGTCCTGAGATCTGATTTCTCTTTTCCTCTCTTCCTCCACCAGCCTCCCTCTCTCCCTCTCCCTCTCTCTGCTCTGGTCAGCCCAATTTTGAGCCACACGTTGCTCGGACACCTGAGCCGCCTCACCACCAGACAGCACACGTACCGTCCTCCGGAGTTACACAAAGTCAGCACACTCGGGTTTCCATGACACACATTATCAAAGGCGTTCATTAAGACAGAAGCCCAGACAAAGAGAATTCACGTCGCTGGGCTTGTTTTCGTTGGTGCCGACTCCTCGGCCTCCTCTGGCATCGCCCACGTTTTCGCTTGTCCGTGTTAAGCGGGCGGCCTACGGGCTGCAAACCCCGTCACGTCAATCACTTATCGCTACAGTGCTGGAAATGTGCGTCTGAGCGTTTTATGTTTCAGCTAGGCTGATCGTCTGTCATATTCCATTGAGTCTGATTTTTATTTTACCGCTCCACTACTCGCCACACGCCAGACAGAGGGAGGAGGGAAGACTAGCAGCTTCGTTGAAAATTAAACCGCAGCAGCGCAAATGAAAAGAGAAATGTAATAATAATAAAAACCATAGCTTTATAATGTCTAGTGAAAGTGCAACCAGCTCAGACGTAAGAGTTTTCTGTCTTCTTACATCTTGAGAACAGACAAAGAATAATTGTGCTTTGTTTCCATGCTGTCCAATCAGAGGAAGGCTGGGTGCACTTCTGTTAGCCCACAGGCAATTATTGATTGGCCGGGAGGTAAGTGGTTAAATTGGTATTTGTCTCCAGCAGGAACTAGCAGGGGTCAGACTAAATAGCCTCCACACTCCAGTGTTTGAAATCAGAGGACGGGTCACTATATTGGTTGTTTGGTTTATATATATATTTATATTTAGTTAAATCTGACCATATAAAACAGATGACCGCGGGCACTTCAAGCAAAAACATGGGTGCGACTTTAGTTTCAATGGTCTTTTTACATGAAATAAACCCCGACCAGACTCTCCGTAACATCAACAGAGGTGGTCATTTCCATTGTTACTGTATTTAACCCTCATGGTGGCATAATATTCTGTACAAACCCTGCGTCCTAAGGCTCAAAAATGACCCGACTTCACTAAACCTTTAAAATAAAATCGCTGAACTGAATTTTAATCCCTCAGCTGGATTAGATTCTGCTCCTTGATCAGCTTTCACAGCTGCAGCAGAGACTCGCAGTTACCATGGGTAGAGAGGGTGTGTGTGTGTGTGTGTGTGATTGGAACCATTCTGCACATTTCCACCAACAAAAATAGGTTCCAGGATCTAAAAAGTTTGGGAACCAAAGATTTCTCATCTTCTACGTCTTCTTATCACCAGAAATTGATCGTTATTTTCTTTTTGGAGAAAAACAAACGTCCGTAACAGAGCAAACCCTCTCAGGTCGTCTCTAAACGCCACCATCTTCTCACTTCGGTTTACTGACACTGTTGGTGATGTACTCTGTGCAGTCGTGCTGTAGTTTGGTGGAAAAGTCCTGTCCTTGTACCCTGAAGGTACAGCTTTATGTAGCCCTGATTACCGTCCATATCTGACCCGTTGTGACCACTATTAGAGGAGTGTAGTTGAGACTGTCTTCACTGAGGAGCTAAAGTTAACACTGCATTTTTCAATCTGACTGGACGGATCCGACAGAGGTGGACATTTGGAGCCCCATCATCCTCGTGCAACAGCATCTGCAGAAGCCTGAAGTCACGACAGAGTTCAAATGTGGATTTTCTGCCATTAAAAAAATGAAATTGTTTTTATTTACTGCACCATTTCTGCACACTGGGAACCATGTGTTTCTGTATGAGGCACAGAGATTGAGGGCATATATTCAAAGGAGCCAGACTACCAGACCTATATTATGACAGCTATCCCCGTCTTCCGCTTCGCGCCACCATCCAACATGTGTGCTATTCTTCGTGTCATTCAGCCACGAACCTTGTTATTTTAGAACATAACAAGGTAGAACCGGCGAGGGTTTTAAATACAAGTATAGCCGAGCATGTCTGCCCTCTCTGCTCTCATTTCCTCTCCTGAGCGGACGACATAAGGACTTCATTTGTCTGAAATGGAAAAAGTGGCGCGCAGCATTAGTGGCCATGCCCCACCTTAGCCAGTGAGACAGAAAAACCTGGGCCCAAGACAAAGCTCTTTGTGTCTGCCATGTATCAGAAGATATAAACACGAAAACGCTCTCCGCTGCTCAAGTTAAACGCTTGCACATTAGTGGCCCACAAAGGGGTCATTCTTCTGGGAAGGAGGGGGCAAGCGACGGCACATGGGCAGCGGAAATGGCGGCCTGATTAGGTTCACTCAGCGATAGCAGAGACTCGCCGCACCCAGCCAACAGAACAGTCTTTGTCTCTCAGGAGTCACAAATACAATCGTTACTTTTTCTGAAATAAACAGTCCTGGCATCACTGTATTTATGTAGCAGGCTCTGTGTGTGTGTGTGTGTGTGTGTGTGTGTGTGTGTGTGTGTGTGTGTGTGTGTGTGTGTGCGGTCTGCTGCACAGATGTTTATGAACTGTTGTGGATGAGCACATGGACCCTGACCTTACGTGGGAAGAAATTTATTGTTCCGGAAAAGTGGCATAAAGTGGCATAAAGTGGCATAAAGTGGCATAATGGGGTCTTTCTTCAAATTAGAGCCAGTCAGGCTGGGATTTGGGAAGCATTTGGGAAGCACTGGATGGGTCACCTATTCTGGGGCTGCAGTCACACAGCAGACGTACAGTCGGAGTTTGATTATTGAGGAAAAAAAGCTGAATACTGTTAAAATAAAACATGAACACTGTTAAACCAACGGTTTATTAGCATCTGAACTAATTATTCATTATTTTATATTTGATCATATTTATGACATTATTAATCAATACTAAATAATAATGTATATGTATGTAATTCCATTTATTACTCGAATATTCAACACTGATTACCAGGGTCTTATTTACTGCCCACAAATTATTAGTTGCCACATCATTAATCCATTTATTAATGTTTATTATTAGTTTGATTATTAAAATAAAAACAAAGACATCCTTCAAATGTAATGAATATAAAACACTGACATTTTTAACAAAACAAATGATGAATTTCATGATATTCCCACTTTTTGAGAAGCACTAACGTGTCCAAATGTTTGTGGACACCCCTTTTAATGGATGCATTCAGCTCCTTTTAGCTTCCAATAGAGCAGGACCACCCTATGCCACGCGTGGACTAGACTTGGGGTGGTGGGGATGAATTGGGTTATAATCATCTACCATCCTGATCTCACAAACCCTCTTTTCACTGAATGCAATCAGATCCGGACAGCAATGCCCCAGAATCTGATGAGAGAGTGGACAAGAGCACAAGAGAGCTGCTGGTTATGTGGTCAGTCTTTGGCTGAAGGGCAGGAGCAGGACAGGGGCAGTCCCCAGTGGAGACGCCGCCCTCCTGCTCTTCCCAAGTGTCCGGCGAGGGCCTCCACAGCAGAAGGGGCCAGCGGTAATGAGGGTCATGCTGAAAGTCAATGTCCGGACAGGGAGCGTGCAGCCGGGATGCTCTGGCTCCGTGCCCCGGGCGCCTCAACATGCTTTCAATGAGCAGGATCAATGCTACACCTACCCTCCCCCCTAAATACCCCCGCATCCCACCCCGGAGCCTTCTTCTCCACATTCCCGGAGTCCACTGAGTCACTGACACAGAAAAGGTTTGTGTTCTAGCAGGAATTAGGAATAAATGATTGGAATTTTGCTGTAAGGCAACAGGTTTTAAGGTCTCAATGCTCTCAGTGTTCGGATTCTGACAGGTGACGGATGAAAGATCCCATATTAAGCGGAGTTCGTTTTATAGGAGCACATCCTATTAATAATGTCACGGAACGTAACATGGCGCATATTCCAGTGTGGAATTATGCGAGCGGATAAAAGTTTCCTTTCTCTGCCTTTCAAAGCCTGCCTTTCTCGAGTTCTCCCACTTTTCCTTACGGAGTTCGAGGGACATGTGCCATGTGACCAGTGCAGAATCCTGTAATGTCTACCCAGTTTGTCAAGACGTGGAGTCTTTTCACTCCGCACACTTCCACACACTCGCACACTGGAACACTCACACTCAGCACAGCAGAGAGCTATTACACTAGACGCAGAAGCTGTTAGCTCAAGGGAAACGGGAGCCGATCGGGACGGGGCGATGGGCATAGAGCGGGAGAGAGAGAGAGAGAGAGAGAGAGAGAGAGAGAGAGAGAGAGAGAGAGAGATGCTGAGCCACTCTCTGCGTGTGGTTTCAGTAGAGCCTGCAGAGAAAGGCCTCGATCCACCCCAGTGGTTCAGGTAATACCTTTGTCCACTTGAGCATTAAATGACTCTCTGCTCTACAGCTTAGTTAGAGAGAGAGCGCGCGAGAGGGGGACTTGGGAAATGGGCCTTTTTCAATTTGCTTGCCTCACCTGCAGCCCTTACAACCCGCAGCAACACACAGACACACTCGCGAAACACCAGTCATCTCTCCTCCTTGCTCACTCCCTCGCTCTCCCATATGAGCAGAGCCCATCTCCCTGTGCATGGATTCCAAATGGGCGAGGTCTCAGCCCAAGGTCAGCCTGTTAGCCTCTGATAATTAAAAGCAACCCCTCTGGAGAGGAAAGAGGTTAAACGAGCAGCTGCACTCTCGGCGCCTGCCACAACATTATCTGCAGATTACCCCCATCCCAACCTCTTTCCAATCTCAGGTGACTCTGCTGAGCACATCAGCACTCTGACAGCACAGCCACCTCGCAGGACTTCACGCTGGTCTGTGGCCAGAGCTTCTCGGAGTAATGATAAGAATCTACTATTCTCATACACGAATCCATGGGTTGAGGCACCAGGGGCGGAGCCACGATCCACCATTTGTTCGGATCATCACACGTCTAGAAGGTCGTACAACAGCAGATCACCTTTGGTCTTCATTAAAGGCAATTTAACAGCCCCACGTTACGTGAATGAGGTTCTGCAACCAGTGGTTCTACCTTTTCTGAACACACACTCCGGTGCTCTATTCCAACACAATGACGCACCTCCAGACCTGTCCCTGATTGAAAATGTGTGGGACGCTATTGGACGCTCCATCAACACTCCACCCCTACCACACCATCTGCAGAACTGAGTGAGAACATTCAAGCTGCATGGGATGGATCATCACAGGACACCATTAGGAACCTCTACACCTCCATGCAGAGACGTCTGGCGTGTTGCGTTAAACCCTACGCTGTCCTGAGAGACACCACTTCTGTATGAGTAGATCAATAAATATTGATCAGATCAGAATACAGTTATCATCAGATATTGATCCTGATCACCTTCATCTTCATTCCTAACAGCACTGCAGTCGCACACTTGTGTTTTGTACACGACAAGCGTACGTCTTTAGGCCTCTCCGAAAATGACTTGTCCTAATTGCAAGCATTTGGCAGCTGGACTGTCTTTAAACATCAAGTCTGAACAAGCCAATCTTACAAAAAAAAGAAAAGTTACTAGAAAGTGACTTTGAACATGTGGTCAGACGTGGAGGGCAAATAAGCCATCAGAAAAAGCAGATGCGTGTTTGTTCTTAAAGAGAAGGACAGACTGCGCTGCGGCAGATGTTCGGAAATACAGTGGCAGATTTAGAAAAGCCCAACGCTCCAAGCCATAATGGTGCATTACCCTCTCTCACTCTCTCTCTCCCTCACTCTCACCCCAGCCTAAAGTCGATGAAGCTCAAAGTTCTCTAAAGATGACCATAGCGACCCTATCAAGTTCAACGCGTCCGAAAAATACCCACGACATATGCGTATCTCTCATACAGGCACAGCTGAGTGCGGGCGAGAGAGAGAGAGAGAGAGCGGGAAGAAGACGAGTTATTGCTGCATGGCTGATCCTGCCATCAGGCCAGCAGTAGGGCGGCGGCTGCCCTGGTGCCCGTTTGCCACGCAGCTTGTCCAGGCTGAGTGCCCAGGGCGGCCAGGCTGACCCAGATGTCAGGAGGAGAGGCAGCGCGCTCTGCTGCACTGCGCCGATGCTTTCCAGTATGGCCCAACATCTGTTTCATCTGCTGGCACCCAACCTGCTCCCCCCATCTCCCCTCCCTCTCCATCTTCCCTCGCTCTTCTGCCCCCCACGTCTCCTCTCCTCTCCTCTGCTCTCCTGCCCAGCTTCTTTTTTTTCCCTTCCTCTCATTATCTTAGCAAGATGCAACAGCAGAGGACGGTGAATTAGATTAATCACACGCTTACACCATATGGTCAAAAGTATCGGGACACTTGCTCCTTGATTCAATGACACAGGCAGCATCAGTGAGGTCAGGATGTTGGAGGACCACCACTCTGGGGTGGCATTCAGTATACTGTGGTTTGAGACATGGGTCAGAGGGAGTCTGATCCGCTGCACTATTTAAGGTGGAATGGAACATCGGAATACAGAGTGGAGATCACGGAAAAAATTCCGCGTTGCGCAAAAGTTGCGCAAAAAATGTTTTGGCCGTGGCTTATAACCCGGATGATGGGAAACAGTTACACATCAGCCTTCACTACATAACCTTCTTGTATATGTAACACACCTGCCCTAATAACACACACTCTGATCCTTTTCCTTCACTTGTTTCACTCCTCTCTCTCTCTTTCCCTCTTGTTTACCCACATATGTGTCCATCTGTCCCTCGTTTCAACAACCCCATCCATCCAGATGCCCATCTTTCCATCCCATTACAGCCTCAGCACTGGGCTCCTAGAACCTCACTGCTTCTGGCGATCTCTCAGGAGCCAGAAACTCGTGCACTTCTCCTCTCCTCTCCTCTCCTCTCTTCTCCTCCTCAATCACCCCGACAGCTGTTCACCCTCATTTCTACAGCTCAAAGTCAACAGCGCTTCCACTCGTCGTCGGCCGTGGCAGCCGGCCCCTGCTCTCTCCTCACGTCCGGAACACGGAGACATCAGCATCCAAACAAAAGATAACACCCTGCTTCCTTTCCTCCTCCTCCTCCACGGCCTGCGGAAGATCTCCCCATCCCTCCGCCCCACTGCAACTTACAGAAACCCACTCTCTGAGTGGTTCCGAGTGCATCAGGTTAGTGTATATGTGTAAAAGCAGAGAGTGAGGCAGGTCCACTCCGAGCCCGGAGAGATGGTGTTCCTGCTGAACCGGACCGCGTAAAATGACCACGAAAGCGAATCCGCATCCAAACACCGTTCAGTGTAGGAAGCTCTGACTGCGACTTAGAGAAAGGGAAGAGTAAAGGAGGGAGGAAAAGAGAGAGAGAGAGAGAGAGAGAGAGCTGCCAGTAGACCCATTTGTGTTTGTGCCCTCTGTTATGCGCTACAGGGAGGACCCAGATGTTCTGCTTTATCCAATGATGCTTACTTTAAAACTGCTTAAACCCAGAGGTCTGTTTCCAATGATAAAAACCAGGCCTCTCGCAAAGTTCACTTTGGATTTGTTTAGATCCCCCTCCTCCCGTAAAACAGGAAAAACAATATATCAGGCAGAGAATGGCTTTAAGGAAATTGTTTTTTCTCCTTAAGCAATTGATGCAAGGTGATCGTGTGTGCCAGCAAATTAAGTGCCAATCCAAAGAGACAAAAAATAGAATGGAATTCTTTTGTGGAATTAGGATAATTCCTTTTAAGCCGCCTGAGCCCAAGGCTGCGGACCGGCCACAATTTCCAGCTGGACGTGAGAGGTGTCCGTTTTAATAAGAAGGGGACAGTTGGGAATAGAGCCATTGTTTCTCCTCTTGGAGATGCTCCGTCGTGAGCCCTGAATGAGCCTTAATGAAGAAAGGCACCCAGCCCGGAGGAATGGCTAGAGCCGTTTTTCTCCGGTGACTTGCAGACAAGGAGCAATCTGTCAGGGAAGCACTGAGTGAAATTACTCACTGTGTAGGGATGCACGGTGACAGGGGTTTGTGTGTGTCCCTGTGTGTGTGTGTGTGTAAGCGGCCGAGGAAAGTGTATTGACAAGCAAATTACACCAAGACCGCCCGTGCGCTTTCATTTCCACCCCCAAGGACCCGGGCTTTTGTTAAGACTATTGGATGTATAGAATAGAACTTGTGGCCAAATTCTATGATTTAGAGAAAGGATATATACATATACACATATATACACACACACACAAACACACACACACACACTGTGTTCATTAAAACGCAGCTCTCCTCGTGGGAGTCTAGTGTTATTTATAGTCTCGTCCAAAACCTGCTTTGGTAAATCAGAGCTTAATGATGTTAATCAGGTGTGTTTGTGATGGAATTGAAGGGGAACTTACTGAGAGCTTCCAGAAGAAATCTGGAACCAAGCTTTGGTTCCTCTGTGTACTAAGTATTAAAGTACAATAATAATTTTTCCATTTGTATCAAGCAAGTTGTAGCTTGACATGCATGATTCAATTGTTCTTGTGCACATTGCGCAGCCTGATCCTCGAGTACATTGCAGTGGCAATATATCGTGCAGCCCTTATATAGCAGGTGTTGCTGCACAGAAGAACAGTGCGCCACCAGTACATCTTCCTGAAGATTTCTGCAACCAATCGGGGACTTTTGTCTTTCTAGCAACTCTACAAGCAGCTCACTTGCTCTCCTCCAGACCACAACCTGACGTACACTGTTAACTGCCATTTCTTGAACATATTAAAATGGATGAAATTGCTGCTTTCTGCTCTCATTTGTGCATTAAGGGTCGTTTTGTTTTCCGTAAGAGGCAGACGTCTGAGCAAACCGCAGCTCTTTGTAAAATGATTTGAGATAAAATGTCTTGGAGTGGCCAACGTTGGGCACGGTGCGCCTTACTTTGACGGGGTAATAATCTTTTTCACGTTGTCACTGTAACGGAATCTCAGACTAGGGGGCGGCACATTTTGTAAGGCCCTATATTTGTGCACTAAAACGAGAAAAACAGAGAGACTTCCACGTCTGGCCCACTTACTGTTATGACATGTCGAAACTGTGAACAGAAGCGTCGTCAACATTAAGGCAGAGCAGCAGTCCCTCTTCTCGGATGACTGAGCACATTAACACCTCGCCATTATGGGAATTATTTCCTTCTCCAATCAGGGCGTGTTTTTCGGGTTCATATACTTCCGCCAATCTAAACGCAGCAAATCGGGGAAAATGATATCTTGCCAGATGCAGATACTCTGATAGGGCGAACGCAGTGAACCAGTGGTGTGAAGGGTGGGCGTGTCCCCAGGCACAGGAAGTGGGGGTGCCTGCAGGTGAGGTCACACACTCGAAATGGATCAATGATGCATGAGGACCGAATGCTCACTGATACTGCCATTACCGACAATCAACCACACACCTCATTAACACCGCCCTGGAGCAGGCAGGCATGAATCCGACAGACGATTTAGACAGGAATAACAATATGCCCTGACTGGGAGGTTGAATTAAGAAGACAGATCCAAATAGGTGCTCTTCTCCGTCATCTTCACTAAAGCGCCTGCAGCCGCGAGCGTGGAGAACCCAATTGCGGTGCGGGTTTGTCTCTCCCCACCCTGTAAAACTACGTCCTCCGAGCGCAGGCGTCTGTTGCGCTTATCTCTTATATAAGAATGTTTTGTCTGCCGCTTTTGTCCTCGATTGACATGCGTCGCGTTGCAAACACACAAGGCCGTATTTTCTCACGCACTGTGTATACTCGCAGGCGCCCTTGTGCATCTACGCTGACGATATTTTCATCACAACCAGAACAAATTCAATCGTACATCTCCATCTTCAGGTCTCAGTGCGTGGCAATCGCTGTCCTTGCCACGCTTTGTAAAGTCGAGGTCATGTGACCAGCCTACCCCATTGAAAGAGCAAGTCAAGAAAGTCTATATAGAGTAATCAGCAGGCTGCATACAGCTCCAGCTCTGGCATTGTTGACTTAATTGGAATGCACCTATTTTATTTGCTTTGTTTACTGTGCTGTCTACAGGTCAGCCGGGTCATGGACTTGCGGGACTGTGGCTCAGACCGTTCCCAGGGTTAATCCATTATCTGAATGAATAGCTGGAGGCCTTCGGGCCTGTAGATATATGACTATCTCAGCCTTTAGCTGACCCATCAGAACACTATAAATAGAGAGCACAGTCCCCAGCCATGCCATCACTGCCTGCTCCAGACTGACAGAGAAAGATAAACACACACACACACACACTGGCATACACTCTCTTTCAAAACTCAAACAGGCACTGCACACAACACACACACACACATACACACACACACTCTGCAACATGAATAGACTCATTCCACACCTTCCGTGCACTTGATTGTTCTTCCCATAGTAGCATGCTCGCAGAAGCCTTTCCAACCCCAGCTGCCTGCATTGTTCCGACTTGCCAAGGCTCATTAATGCTGAGAGCGATAAGCTTCGAAGGACAAATTGTGCTCATGCAGCAGCGAGAAGAAAAGGTACGAGACACTCTCCTCACCCTCCCGCTCACCGCCGCCTCCTCCTCCCCCCACCGTTCTCAGCTTTGTTTTGCAACAATCGCTGTTATAAAAAAGCTTAATGTCTAATTGCTATCAACAGCTTATCGTGGTTGTTGACAAAACAACAACTGTCTGCTGAAAGAAGCAAAATCCCAAACAAGCGTGTTAGCTGGATTGCGCTCTGTCTTGCGTTCTCTCTCTCCCTCTCTCTCTCTCTCTCTTTTGCACACTCACTCGTTTACTTCCCAACCCGCCTTTTGTTTCCAACAACTCAAACAACTCTCGAGTGCTTCCTTCAAGCTTCCGGCGAACTCAAATATGTATAATCCCCGTTCCAAAGGACAGCACGCATCTTCCCTGGCTCCTCGCATGACTGCTTTGATAATTCCTCTGAGCAAGCAGGAAGAACTAATGGCGTTATTGCGTTTGAGAGGCCATGCTCTTACTGTCTGATGGAAACACCTTCTGTCCACCTTATTTTGTCACACCAACTTGAAGAGTTTTTTAATGAACTTCTGGAAAGACTTTCACTGATATAGATTATGTGGTAACATACAGAACCAGCAGAATGATGTACTCCATCAGAGGGTGATATTGCATATCAGCAATTTGAGTATCATGCATGATATCCATACCTGATATCTATAACATGCTCCACCACTCCTTATATCTGATCGATCTTCCTGAGATTTTGGCAACCAACCTGGGGTTTGGGGGTTCTGCTTTGCCTTTCTTGCAATCCCACCAGCAGTTTGGTAGATGCATTTGCATCACTTGGCCATTTCTAATGATAGTCGCGAGCTGATTTCGCCCGAACATCAGAGTTACGAACACGACACGAAAAGATTGCCGTGTTGGGGAGAAGCTTTATTATATCCACCACCTTCCACAGAAGAGAACGTGCAGCTGTGAAGCATCCACCCAAACATCTGTCTGCTTTTACCATTCTGTGGAGAGGAAACCATCACCAGAACATCCTTACGTTTTGGTTCTGAAGCTCTGGTGAAGCAAGCACATCAGGTAACTGTAGAAGCCTTGACTGCAGCTTCAGAAGTGAGCTGTGTTGATGGGAAAGCATGTTCTGGTGCTGGTTTCCTTCCACAGACTGGTAAGAGCAGACAGACGTCTGAAGGATAGAGAATTTAGCTCCTTCAGCTGCAGTCGCAGCTTGTTTCTGTTTGAAATGTTGTTGTTTGTCCTCTGATTATTGCGACTCCTCTAACTGACCATAATAACCTGCTCGTTCTGAAGGTTTTATCGGTGTGGTTGTTGGATCTGCTGTAGTACCACTGTTGCCATGGAAAATAAGTGGAAGTATAATTTGATTCAATTCAATTGCTTGATGAATTAAGAGTCAGAAACCAAAACAAATCTGGCATGGTCTTGGGAGGCTGGTAATTATGATAATAATATTGTTAATAATGACTAAAGGAACTGGCGTGATGGCTGAGAGGAGGGTAAATGTCTTTATTAATGCTTGCCTGGAGTTAGCCTCCACCTGGAGTTCATGAGCCTGAGAACCATTTTTGGAGCTGCCTGGAAGGCATCTGGAAGCTCTCCCAGCATTCTGTCTGCCTGCTGGAATCAGACATTTCCCAACTATCTGCACCCCTGAGCCTCCTTTATATTGGCAGCAACCTTCGTTGAGCTTTGCAGATCAAACATGAAGTGTTAGTACAAGTGACATGACACATAAAGCAGGATCTATAACCCCTAACTGCTGTAGCATCATCAGATCCTACAATGATGCAACCACCCAAGTCTTCAGTATGCGGCCCAGCCAGAAGGCAATTACGCAGTAGGAGGACTCCCGTTTTCCTGAAACGCTCATTATCATCCTAACTCCCATCTCCTGTGGAAGAACAGGCCTGGAAAGCTCCTCCATAAAAGTTGGTGAACTGCAAATGGAAGGTGTTAAGCTGGTAGGGGTGGACCGGTGCGTGAGTGATTTAGAACACACTCGTTACTTAGCATACAGCTGGTTTCTCAAACTGTGAGTGCCGAAGGCTTGGCCCACCGCCACTGCATTCTTTTGTGGCTGTACATACCTGGAGCTGAAGAGGGTTGAGTCCTGACGCCGCAGCAGCTGCCATTGTGGAAGGAATGAACTGCACCGGGTAGTTATCACCTGTCGAAGGAGAAGGTGGGGGAAGAGGGGGTTGGGGGAGGAGGGGGGGGGAACAATACGCACAGGTTGAGACAATGAGCGGCCCAACGGCGGCCCAGGCAAGTGCCAACACAGTTCCTGTGGGCCTGCCTGCACCCAGCCTCGGCACCCAGCCCAAACATCTGCACTCACAAAAGAGTCAGCTGGCCACCGCCACATGAGATTTACCCGAGAATGTCTTTCTTTTCTATTCTTTCTTTCCTTCATTATTGTTTTCTTTTCAGTTTCTCCATTTCCCCTCTTTATCTCTCTTTTTCCCCCTCTCTCTCTCTCTCTCTCTCTCTCTCTCTCTCTCTCACACACACACACACTCAAACGCTCTGTGCTCTCTCTTATTCATACCGTTGTTGTGTTTTTGGTTATGCTTATTTATTTTTCTTTGTTTGGTCGTTTCTGAATATTTGTGGTATTTTGGTTGTTGTTCATACACAGCGTATCATTTGCTCAAGTACTTGACATGGCTCTAGGCATGTCCCGGTATTGTTCTACAAGCCACTGTGTGTTTAACAGTGTGAGTTCTGGCACGGCGAAAAGAGAGAGAGGGAAAAAAAAACATATGAGGGCAAGAATGACTAGTTACAACAAGAATGGCGTCTTACTGTAAATACAGCACGAAAGACATTTACATTTCATTCCAGATCAAGACAACAAGATAGAATAGAATAGAGTAGAATAGAATAGAGTAGAATAGAATAGAATAGAATAGAGTAGAATAGAATAGAATAGAATAGAATAGGCTCTCAGAGGCTACTTTTGGGTTGTGTACCTCTTGAAGATTGATGACACTCTATGTTGACACGCCTCTGCGACACACTCAAAGACATATTTGTCTGGTTGACAAACTTTGAGAGGGGCACTGAGAGAAAATGGGAATGGGAATCCTGGATTGCCATAGACTGGAATCATATCATCTTTAACGATGATTCCAGGTTCTGTTCGGGATCTGATAATAGTCGCTTAAGCATGAATGACAGTTGTGGTCGTGCCTAGCGGTGATACGACACAGCGAGGGTTTCCCAGGAATGATATATCACCAATCCCGCATTTATAGGAGCAGCTGGATGCCAGCTTCAGCAGCCAACGAGTGTGCAGGATCTACAAATGTGCAAATGTGGGTAAATGTGCTCCTCCATAAACACCTCCATAACCTATCTCATCTCATATCCAGGTTAGAGACCCAACAGGGAACCAGAGCCTCCATTGGGTTCTACAGTTCTCCCCAGTAAACCCTTCCTTTACTCTAATATTGTAGTTATTTACATGTTCACACATAGACATATTGACTACATTCCAACAACTCCTTACTGGTGCAAACCTGATACTGATGAATGTGTTTGAGAAAGTAAGTGTTAAGTGTGCAAAATGTATTTTTGCTTTGTGGTTGGCACATATAACCCCATCCCTGGCTTGAGTGGAGGGAACAAGCAGGATGAAGGCTGCCGGAGGTTTGACTGAAGTGAGCCTATAGAAAGGAATTGGCCCTGGTTCAGACCCCACTTCTGCCTGTCACTTCTCCTCACTAACATATGGAGCCATTAAGCCACAGGCATGGGGTAAACGTATATACCCTCTCGTTCGCTCTGTGCCTTGCTCACTTTGCAATCTTGTCCAGCGCAGCATATTGTGATACAGCCAGGAAATTCAATCCCAGCCTGTGGTGGAGGAGAATAAAGCGTGCAATTGAAGTGATTTCAAATAGTGCTATATGAGAGGTAGAGTGGGGTCATTACTGTCCAGCACTACTCATGCTAGCACTTTCTCTCCTGCTCTCCCTCCTTCCCCCTCACTTTCCCTGGGTGGATGTCAAAGGACTGGAAATGTCATGTGAGCCCAGGCAGGTCAGGTGCCAGCTAAGGACAGGGAGCCAGAATTGGGTGCCGGGAGATCTGGAGGTTTTTTTGGAGGCTGGTGGGCAGCAAGCATCTCCAGTCGCCTGGGCTGACTGCCAGCGTGCTGTCTGTGTGTCTGTGAAAGGGAATCTGGTTTAAAGGCCACTCTACGCCCATCTCCAGCATGGCTGCTCTCAGGCCCTGGCCTGCCCATGGGGTGCCAGCGAGGCTCCAGTGACGCCGCTTGCTGGACAAAGCGTTTTGCTATGTCTACCAAGAAGAGTGTGTGGGGGCTCATTATCGCACCCCGGGGGCTTGAATCGACCCCTCCAGCTCAGAGGAACAGGGTGGGCTACTGAGTCAGCAGGCTTCAGAGAGAGAGAGAGAGCAGTAACAAAAAGACCTGTTGTACATACCAAGGCAAGCCAGGTCCCCTGGAAAAAAAACAGGACAGTCAGTCTAGAGGCTTGCTTTCCACATCACAGGCCAGGAAGCCCAACCAGTGTAGCCTTGTAATTTCCCTCTGATAGCATCTTTTTATTAGAGCAGAGTCTTATCAAAGCAAGTTCCCTTCAAAGATATCAACCAAAAAAGGGCAAACTGGTCCCTCTGATCACAATGCTCTACTGTCCTCTCTTTATATAGAGGCAGATAAGAAAGAGCCTGTTGAATAATGTGTGAAACTCTCATAAGTGCATTGCTGAAGAGTTTCATAATGGGTTCTGTTTCAGACAGGTATCGTGCCCCAAATCAAGGCCAACTCGGGCTGCCAGCTTGGCACAGGGCCTCTATAAGTGTTTGGTCCCAGGAGACTCAAGAGAGCTGGGTACTGCTACAGCCGGCTCAGGACGGTGCTCCAGGAGAAGCAAGGGTGGACGGGCTAATGAAAAGGTGGAAGAGAGTGGGGACAAATGACCGGCGGAGTGCTCACTCTACAGCCTCTTCACTTCCCCTCTACCTGATGCCAAAGGCTAGTTATATGGACCATTTATCCTGAGCTGGGGTTCTTTCACAGACAGGTGGTTTTATAAAGCCACAGATGTGCAAAAAATGCCAATGTAGATGGGGATGAGGTGGGTTGGTGATCATCCTGAAGATCCTGACCTACAGTCAAATCCTCACAGCAAAGCTCCATAAATGGAAAGTCTTTCCAGCACAGTAGAGACAGTTGCTCCAACGAAAGCAGGATAAAGTCTTTTCAATCCCCTTGATTTCAGAAGAGGTAAACGAGCAGGTGTCCCCATACTTTTGTCACAGTGCATATGGGCATGCATGCTCATACAAATCAACACACCCTCGAGGCTAGGCTTGGTAGAGTCAATACCCTTGTAGTCGCCTTATAGTCCCACTGCCAGCTGGGTCTCTATGGGCCATTGTGCCCTCAACACACTTAAGGGCTTCAATTCTTCAGCTCCACCACTAATAATGCTCCTGTCTTTATGTCCACTCACAGTGGTGCCACCCATGTCCTCCGCATGTCTATTTGAGTAAAGGATGAGGGCAAGATCCCAGGCCATTAGGCACAGTGTGAAAGAGAACAGAGCACTGGAGCTTCACAGCAGGGTTGGGGTCATCAGCACTGGGCCCTTTCTGACTGCACCGAGCCAGGCTGGCGTCTCCTCACGCGGGGCATCAAAAACAGCAGTGGCTGCTTGGCGTTTGGTTCATCTGATCACATTATCACACTCCCAGCCAAGAATAATGGACTTGTGAACCAACGGCGTGAGTCGTTTTCTGGACTTCTCTACCCTCCACTGCTTTCCAAACTTATGAATAATGCAGGCGCTCCGCACACGTACGGGACTCCATTATAGCTCTCGTTATTTGTAGTAAAACACTTGCGGTGTCAAACATATTAAAAAAATCAAAGGGGAAAGAATCCCCCCAGGCTCTTTGTTCAGCCTGTCATGCCTCTGTAGCTCCAAAATAGCTGACTTTCTATTTCATCGCTCACCTTTATAGTTAATTTATTAGACGCTTTACCGCACCCTATAATGTTCAACCTCTCACCTGCTGACTACTGAGCCTGTTCCATCTCTTGCTCTCCCTTTGGTCTCCCTGTGTCTCTCATTCTCTCTCTCTCTCTCCCTCTTCCTTTTCTGATATATCTTCCTTTTGATGAGGTGATGACAACAAATGTGTTTTTCAAAGCATCCAGTAGAGACAAAAGAAGGCCTGGGCTTTCCCCCGCCAAGCTGCACTGACATGAATTTCTACCGTCTAACATCTCTCTCTCTCTCGCTCTTCTCCTTTGTTTTTCCATTTGTTCTTCTTTCACTGATCAGTACCGAGTCATTTCCCACAGGTCCACTGATGTGTCAATAGACGGCTCAGCGGCTGCAAGGAGAAACCCTTGCCTGAGCGTTTTCAATCTTACAACTCCAACAGTCAATACCCAGGAGAGAGGAGCGAGGGGGAGACAAGAGACAGAAACAATGCAGGACGAGACCTCGGACTCTCAACAACCTGGTCCTCAACAACCCCCGTGCCAGGAATTTTTCAGTAGGACTTTTCTTTTTCCAAATTTGTAATTACACAAAGTGGCACGTCTCAGAACAATGAGGGGTTTGGTGCAGGGTGGAGGGTTAGTGGCCTGGCAGGGATTCAGTGTGCATGTTGTAGCAATTTCCTGCAAATTTGTTTTTGGATTTGGAATGCTTGCGTGAGGAGCAATTCTCTTTTTCACAAAAGGAATAAGAGAACATGCCAGGACAGGTACAAGAAGAAGCATAGCTCCCAGAGGCTGCTCACCCTGCAGGGGAAACTGCGAGCTTGAGAACAGGTCGCCATTCTCCGCACAACATCCTAAATCAATAGAGAACATTCCTCAGGGCTGAGACTGTCAGACCTTTCGGTCCACATGCTGCTCCACTATTACAGTAGCGGCCCACCGTGAACAATTAAGGATCGAGGCTGATCCTGGACCAGTCCCGAACACTTTAAAATGAGGAAGTGTCTTATTATGAACATCCCTCAGCAGATTCCTGGTCAGTAAAGTGGAGATACTTTCATAATGACACACTGTTTACATTCCAGCCCCCATAAACCCTATCTATTGTTCTGCAGGCTCGCACGCCTTGCACTTGAACACTGCACTGACCCATAGCCGTCTTACCAAGGTGACACACTTCACAGTCTCTGAATTGCCGTGACAGGGACAGCTGACCATTCCTTATGAAGGCTTGCCTATTAGAATGGCTCAGGAAGGAAAATAGTTGCACCCAGAAAAAAGTGTGGGGTTGCAGTGCTACTGGGAAGGAATATAAAGGTCACCAGGAACAAGAAATGCATTGCATTTGTTTGATTCCCTCTATGTACAACAATTTTTGTGACCATATAGGAGCACTTTGGAATTCTATAATTGCAGACTGTGTTGCGCAAGTAGAAGTGGATCAGACGCAGCAGTGTTGCTGGTGTGTTTAAACACCGTGTCCACTCACTGTCCGCTCCTACCGAGTGTCTCCACCTTGTAGATGTAAAGTCAGAGACAGAAGCTCATCTGTTTCTGCACAGTTTGTGTTGGTCGTCCTCTAGTCCTTCATCAGTGCTCACAGGACGCTGCCCACAAGACTCCAGCAGTGACACTGAGGGGATTAAACACTCCAGCAGCACTGCTGTGTCTGATCCACTCATACCAGTGCCATATCAGTGTCTCTGGCATTCTGGGAATGACCCACCACCCACATAATAGCTGCTGTGTGGTGGTCCTGTGGGGTCCTGATCATTGAAGATCAGGGTGAAAGGAGGAGAATAAAGTCTGCAGAGAAACAGATGAACTACAGTCTGATAAAACAGGCAGGGAGTGTAGAGAAAAGGAGGTGGTCTTAATGTTATGGTTGATTTGTGTACAGTTTGGAGTGTGTGATTGAGGGAGGGCAGTGAAAGGGAATGTGAATGGCCTAAACGAAGTTAAACTGCTAAAATTGTAGGCCCATCGAGAGAGTGAGAGAGAGAGAGAGAGCGAGAGAAAGAGAGAGAGAGAGAGAAAGAGAGAGAGATCTCACATACGTGCACAAAAACGAAGGGAAGGCAAGGAGTTGAAATCACATCCAGATCAAGACAGAAAGAGTGGAGCAGTGACAGAATGACACAGATCCAGAGGCAGGAAATGCTTGTACCTGGCTTGTAGGACATGCCTGGAGGGAAGAGGAATCCCTGCTGGGCAGCAGCGGCAGCAGCCAGAGTGCGCTGGTCGTGTGGAAAAATGGGGATCATGAGCGGAGGCATGTGACCCTGGACCTGCTGAACACAGAGAGAAAGGAGATCACACACAAGCCTAACACAGCTTGACAGCACCCTGCCTCCAACTTCATCCCCCCCCCTACACCCGCCCCCACCCCCATCTGCCTTGAGCCCCATCCTACAATACCTGGGCCTAATGCCCTACCACTCGCACATCAGCTCTTCACTCTTCAAAGAGCTGTATTAACACGAGCAGGGTGTACACAGATACCGAGTGTCGCAGACACACTGTCTGACCTCTCATATCTCCGGACGATGTGGGTTGCCAAAGGAAGAGCTTAAGCTTTAGGACCCCGAGGCCGGTGTTGTGAGAGAATGTACTTTTATTCCCCATAAAAGTTGCCAGGAGACATACGTAAGGTATTCTTATTTTCAGGAAATCCTAGCCTACTCAAATTTAAAATGTAAATATTAAAAGAATTTAGATATTTGTATGAATGTGACTATGTTTTGATAAAAAAAAAAGGCTTATAATGTTTTCAAGGATATTTTTAATAATACGTTCTTCAAAATATGTCAACGTGGTCCAAATTAAATACAAAAACAACCCAAATATGCTTTTTTATTTTTCTTATTTATGCATATATCAGTATAATCCCGTCTCAGGACTTTTATTCTGAAATTTGAACACACTGTGATCAAAAAAGGACAGTGAACAGCCCCTCCCTTCTCATTTTCCTCCATTACCCTATATCAGTCAGAGTCTGTATGCAGGTTGAGCAGGTTCGCGTGGGCAGAGCAGTAAACATGCACTGGAAGCTGCTTTGGCATTTAAACTGGGATTGGAAACGAGTGAATGAGGAATGAATTTGAGACATCTCGTAGTTTGCTTGTAGGTTGCTCTGATCCTGAGATGATCAGTGCGGATCTTGGGTTCAAAGTTAAGGGATTCTTGGCTTAGTCATCACTATTCATCACGACCACAAGGAAGAAAAACAAGCAGCTTCATTCCACTGATACGGACACGGAAAGCGAAAAAGCCCTCGTTTGTTACCAGGCAGACGTTGCTCGTAAAGCTTTAGAGGGAATCATGGGAACTGGAAGGGCTCACGGCTCTCGGTGGAACAAGAATTATGCAACTATGCAGCTTCCCAAAGTGGAATAGCAGAACAAACGCGATCTCTTGCCCTTCGTGAACCAACAGGTGAGATTCTCCTCACCGATCATGCCTGCAGTTCTGCGGTGCTGTAAGTTGGAACAGCACACGCTCGGGAGCAAGCGATCACACACGTGAACTTGCCAGCAGAGGTGAGTGACAGGAAAAGACCCTTGCAGATATACAGCGCCTGTCTCATAATTTTGGGAGATCATTTATACAGACGATAAAAGCACAGGCAGTGCCGTAATTTACAGCAGCTGCTTTCAGCACTGAAACCAGTGGAAGGAGCCCAAAAAGCTCTCGGCCGTTTGAGATATTTCATTTTTAATGCCGGGGCCCGGCACAGCACAAGCTGCCCTGATACCTGTCCAAATGTCTCCTGTGTTCTGTTCTTAACCTTCATCCTCATCCTCAGCTCTCATGGACTCTGCAACACCGTGGCCCATCCCAGACACGGCCTGTGTGATTCCCTTTTTTTAGTGGAGAGCAGATACAGACAAAGAAAACCAGAAAGATGGTGTGTTTTGGTAGGCTGCCATTACAGCTTTGAAACCCATATGCTTTCAGAGCATTGGCCAGGTCCAATCTAGCTGTCGTCTCTTGCTTCCTGGACATGTGTGATAGGCTGCAGCGCTGCTACCGTGGGCCTGGGAGACTTAACGCCGTTGCAGGCCAGCCCACCTCAGGGGGATCAGACTGGAGAACGGGGTTAATAAAGGTCGGCCCCCCAAAATAAACACGTTACAGAGCATTTCACCATTCAAGACCCTTTAAAATCAACTTGCAATAAAAATGGGTCTGGGTGCAATTACTGCCGTGGCATTGGGGCATGAAATCAACCTGCTCCGCGTCACCACTTTTTTTTAGTTTTCTCTGCATTCTCGCTGAGGTCTGCGTACAATCTCCATTTCTCCCCATCACCTTCCCCCTACCCAGCACCAACCGAGCCTGGTTCAGCAGGGTCGCTCCCTCGGTGCTTAACAAGTGTTCAGGTCCACTTTATCGATCGTACAGAACGCAAGTTCTTTTAAGCAAAAAAAAAAAGGAAGAAAAACAAGTCCACTTTTTTGTTTATGAGGCTTTTAAACTCTGTAAATGCACAGAACGCCGTGCCAGTGTGAGAGACCTGTGGGGAAAGTGGTTTTCTCGTTCCTTAGATGTGAAAAGTACTTTTTAACTTTTTAAAATGTGCAGGAAGAGCAATGGGGTCCCAGGAAATGACCTCAAAATAAGTCTAAATAAGTCTGAAAGGCTTCCTTTTTCATACATATATATTCATCAGCAAAATATAGTTGCATCCCGAAGAAACCGACTGACTGCAATGACAGCCAGACTGTCATGGAGTCCCTCAGAATGGCAGCAGGTCATCTTCAGTGAGTCTTGGTGGAGATCATCAACACATTTGTGTGTGGAGGTGCTGAGATCAACGGTTTGTTGTCACATGTCCAGAAGCAAATTTGTACAATGCAAGATCATCTTCATTACACACACTTTGAGTCCAACCTTATGTTGATGAGGTTCTGCAACCAGTGGTTCTACCTCTTCTGAACACACACTCCGGTGCTCTATTCCAACAGGACGACGCTCGCCCACACACTGCTGCCGTCTCAAGATCTCACCTTGAAGACACAGATACTACGTCGTGGTCGGTCTCATCTCCATACCTGTCCCTGATTGGAAATATGTGGGACGCTATTGGACGCACTATCAACACTCCACCCCTACCACACCATCTGCAGAACTGAGTGAGAACATTCAAGCTGCATGGGATGGATCATCACAGGACACCATTAGGAACCTCTACACCTCCATGCAGAGACGTCTGGCGTGTTGCGTTAAACCCGACGCCGTCCTGAGAGACACCACTTCTGTATGAGTAGATCAATAAATATTGATCAGATCAGACTACAGTTATCAGTTATTGATCCTGATCACCTTCATCTTCCTTCCCAACAGCACTGAGATCCCACACGTCCTTCTGGCTTTTTACACCAATAAAAAAATAGCTTAAAAAGAAAAACGCTGATGCTTTTCATAGTTCTGAGCATGTAAATTGGTCTCCTTTGGAAGGTTATTAAGGTCAGTCACTTACATAATTGCCATTAACCTTATTCACACTGGCCTTGCAAAACGAATCGGCCCTAAGCTCCAATATTACACACAACAGCTGCTCTCAAAGTGGAACCAAAACACAACTACTCTCAAGTATGTCAACTAACGTCACTCCAGCAGCTCTGAAGCCGAACTCGGATGTCACGGCTCTCGGCACAAAAACACCTGGTGCCCGAAAGCGTCGCATATCTTTACTCGCACGACGTTCATCACGAATCATTGATTGCATGCTGAACGGCAGAGTGTTAATAAATATTCGCATGTTTAATATTCACGGGGGATAATGAGGAATCCTGCATTCAGGAAAGAACAACACAGAGGGAACTACGAGGGCTTGGCATTATAAGGGGAAAGGGAACAGATAAATTGCCCTCAGTTTGAGCACTTGTGATTTGCAGTAATGAGGTCTTTACATTAAACTTTAATTTACACACGCCACGTCAGTGAGTGGCAAATCAAATCAGGGGGCTTCAAAGTGGGGACTAATAGAGGAGGTTAGCTTTCAAGCCTGTCAATTAATGAATGCTGGGCGAGCTGAGCAGACAATGCTGGTATAGATTTAAAGATTATCACTGGCAATTTGCTTTGACTGCTGATAGACAGAGAATGGAATTAAGTGCCTGCACTTAGACAGGCAGATTTTGATAAATTGCATATCAGGCTGCGTCTAAAGAGTTGCTTATTATATCTATCAGAATCCGTCTCTGTCACTCTCTCTCTTTCTCCTCCTCCGTCATCTTGCGTATGTTTGTATTTGCATTCGTGCGCTGGGTGTGTGCGTTTCATCTCCTCTCCTGGCTGCATCCTCCTCCTCCTCCTCCTCCTCTTCTTCTTCACCCCCCTCCAGTATGGATCCCCTCCTCTGCTGGGCCTGCCAAGCAAGCGTCTGGCTGGCCGGACCATTAGCATTGCCAGTGCGATCTTCAGGAGTGCGGAAGAATGGGGCAGAGCAGATGTGAGTAGTGAGCGTTTGGCGCCTGTGCCCCTGTGCACCTCGTAAACGCGGCCCCATTGTAACCCTGGGCCAGCTTGGCTCTTTGTCTTCGCCCAACCTGAGCAGGGGGACTGCTGTTTTTTGCCATCTGCCCCCAAAGCTTCATTAAAGATACATGAAGGAGCCCTCCCCGTGGCCTTATGAGGAACAGGTGCTATTGTTTGTCCCTGAAGACCTGGTGCAGGGGATGTAACTCACAGTACTTGAGGAAGAGCATCTGTAGCAATCAGTCAGGCTGAAGAGCCAGAGCCAGAGCCAGAGCCAGCCCCCCCCCCGAAAACACCACCACCAGTTCCAGTTCCAGCCCACCCAGTCCCACCACCCATATAGAAGCTGATGGAACAGTGAAGGAATAGAGTGAACAAGAGAGAGAGAGAGAGAGAGAGAGAGAGGATAGTAGAGAGTAAGGTCCTATACATCATCGGTTCACGGTGGTTGATGAAGTCCACGGTGGAACAAGCTACAATCTGTCTCCCTGTCAGAATCACATAACACTGAAACAACAGCCCTGAACGACTGTCAGCTGTTCTGGGAACAGGACGTACAGCTTGCTTTCTATTAAGTCAGAATCAGCTGAGGATGTAGGTTGACCGGGGTGGGGGTGGTGCTGGTGGAGGTCCTTGAGTAAATAGGGAGCTATGGATTAATCGATGTTGTTAGTGGAACTGTTGACATCAGCACTTAGATTTAGTAATGGTTTACAACAGCAGCTAATCCTGAGGTCAGACAGCACACTCCGAGAACACGGGCCAGGCCAGGATTACTACTAGACCCACCAGAATACGTGTGGGCATGTACGAGGGGGTGCATTCGGCGGATGCAGTAGCCTGTAGATCATCCCCGTCGTATCAGGATCGCACCATTTGTACACGCCTGCTGCTTTTACCACTGTACGGACATTTGATGACGGTCATTCGGTCAATAAATGCACAATTATGGATTTTATTCTGCATAATTTAACATATTGGTTGGCTGTTGGTTGTGGCATATTTTATGCAGTTGGGTCAGATATGTAAATGATTACGGGTGGGGTCTGATTAGACACTGATTTGATACAAGAGGACATAAAGTGCTTCCCCTACTCCCCAATAAGAAGACTATCATAGGCTACTTTTGGGTAGTGTACCTCTTGGGGAGGTCATTGCTTGACCTGCCTCTACAACGACATTTTATCCAGGTGACAGGCTTTGAGAGCGGGCATCAATGGACTGAGGCTGTTCTGACCAAGCCACTGTGGTCTTCGTCTGCAGTGGTGTCGTGAACAAGAAACCTAGATTCCTATGGACTGGAACTGTAATGTCTTTAGTGACAAATCCAGGTTCTGTTTGGGATCCGTTTGGCTCAGGAGGGCATAAAGGCTCTCGGAGGCGACTTTTGAGTAGTGTACTTGGGCGAAAGATCGTTATCTGCTGGACATCCCTCTATAGCGTACTTTGAGAGGCTGTTCTTGTTGAGAATGAGAAACCTGGACTGCTACAGAGTGGAACCATTTCGTTTAAAGTGACGAGTCCAGGTTCTGTTTGGGATCAACGGTTGGGATCAGGTATGGAGGCCTTGTGCCTTTGCTGTGGAGCGACGCACTGCCCCAGCTGCTGGTGTGATGATCTGGGGAGCTTCGTAGTGAAACAAGGAACACTGACGGCTCAGCGATATGTGCAGGACATCCTGCGAACACATTGCAGGACTTCCGTCCGGCATCTTTCAGCAGGATAATGCGCCCACACACAGGAATGTCTCTGCCAGACTGCAACACTTAGATTTGAAATGCCAATTGAGCATTTATGGGAGCAGCTGGACACCAGCGTCGGCAACCTACGAGTGTGCAGGATCTACAGGCCCAACTGCAACATCAGGGGTGCAGTCCATTCATCCCTTACATAGATCATCACCACATTCCCACATAGATTCAGTCCATTAGTGATGCGAGATCGTTTTTGCTCTCAAATGTATGGAAAATTCCTTTTCCTTTGAAGCTGCCATTCCACAGATGCACGAAAAGACAGTCAGTAAGACAGTCACAAGTGTGTTTCAAGGTGTAGATGTATATGTGTGCGCTTGCACTGCAGCGTTCTCCTTCTCAGCCATCACACACGTGGACGGGAAATGGAGATGTACAAGCCATTACGGTGCTCAATAGGCCCCCTGTCAGCACCCATGCTCCTCACTGTCTTTTAAGAGGGCTGGTGCTTTGCCTGTCCCCCAGCTCCCCATAACATGAAAACACAGTTTGATCTGCAGTGAACATTACTCCAGGACATAGGGCTCACTCCTTCTTTAAAACCAAAAACGGGTAGTGTGGGGTGGGGAGGGGTGGAGGCTGTTTTAACTTGTCCAAAATGCCTTTCAATGTTGACAAGAAGAGATAGAGGATGGGGAATAGAGCGAGACCTTTCCACCACCCCCCTCCCCCACCCTCTCACTTTTTCTTTTGAGTTGGAGCTGTTGAAAATGATGCAAGCACACACACACACACACACACACACACACACACACACACACACACACACACACGCTCCCATGCCGCAGGTTAAATATTATGTGCCACTCAACGTGCTGAAAGGAGAGCTACCAACAAACACTTCCAGTCTGCTGCATTGTCGTTCACGTTTCCAGCCTTTTCCACTGATATCGGAGGTTCGAAACTACAAAGTAGCACTTAAACCATTTAAACGGCCGTTTCGTTTTCCACCTTTTGTCGAGACATTACCATGAGTGCTCCGCACGGCCTACAAAGTCCTGCGGAAAAAGGGTCCACAAAAAAACAGGGCTCTAATATTAGTCTGAGAGAAAGGCCTTTCACTGCTACTGTAAGTGCGGATACTTTACAGTGTGTGTGTGTGTGTGTGTGTGTGTGTGTGTGAAGTAGCCAGCTCCAGGCTACCTCAGCCTGAACGGCTGTGAATGAAAACCACCTTAGGGGATCCATTTTAAGGCTGAGCGATTCCAGAGGAGCTGGCAACTGAGCTCAATCTGCGCGGCGAGAGCCAACGGCATGAACTTGCTACTGTACGAACTTTCTGGAACCTCACCAGGAAGGATGGAGGGGTGGAGGGGGAGAGACATAGATAATAAGAGAGAGAGAGAGAGTGTTTGTACAGAATTTGGTTACTTCTGGGCCTGAGAGTCCATGCGTTGTTTAAGACAGGGTCAATTCATAAAATAATCCCCGAGATCCCCGAGCGCCCATTACCCTCAAATCACAGCTCATTCATCAGTTAACCAGGGCTGCTGCAGAAGGTTCCTTCAGCTCCACATACACACCACTACGCATACACATACGATGTTGATCAACCATAACATTACAACCACTTCCCTCATTTTGAGTCAGCCTCCACAAGACCTATGAAGGTGTCCTGTGGTATCTGGCATCTACTACTAAGGCTACTGTAGCTACTTTAAGATCTAAGTCCTGTAAGCTGTGGTGGGACCTCCATGACCATCCATTAAAGCCTTGGGCCCCATGACCCTGTTGTCGGTTCAGTGCTTTCTTGAAGCACTGTTGGTAGGTTCTGACCACTGCAATCAGGGAATGCCCCACAAGAGCTGTTGATGTCTCTCCTGTCCAACTGAATTAAATCCCAGTTTAAATGTTAAAGGAGCTTCCAGTGCATGTTTACTGCTCTGTCCACGTGAACATGATCAACCTGCACACAGACTCTGACTGATCAGAGAGAGGGGGCGGGGCTGATGATCAACCTGCATACAGACTCTGACTGATCAGAGAGAGGGGGCGGGGCTGATGATCAACCTGCATACAGACTCTGACTGATCAGAGAGAGGGGGCGGGGCTGATTATGCAATGAACTAAATGCTCACACAGTGTTCAAATTACAGAATAAAAGTCCTGAGACATGGTAATACTGATACACAGATTAATGACAAAAATAATATTCATTCCGATTGTTTTTTTTATTTTATTTTATTTTATTTAGACCACTGTGAAGAACTGAGAATAGAAACGAGAATTATTATTCTAAATATCTTTGTTTATCTAATCAATACAAATATCTCATCAGGATGTCTGAGATGTAAAGTGGCTTTAGCCCTAACAGGCAAAATAAAATTGTAGGCACAAATAAATCTTTGGTCAAAACATGGTCAAATACAAATCATTAAATACTCTTATTAAAACTCAAAGACAAATTAGAGTAAACTCAAAGAAAATAACAGTATCTGGCACGTGAAACTGTCTCCGATAAATACTTTTATAATTTTCTGGTGAATAAAAGAGCCCCAAACTACGAAAACATCCAACCGAATTGGCCTGGAGTTCGAAAGGTTAAATAAACTTAAAAAAGAAGTGAAACAGTGAAACTGACCAACCCCCATTTGTCTCTGGTTCCCCTACATAGTGAGGACATTATTTGTTCTGATTATGTACAAAAGCAAACACACACACACACACACACACACACACACACACCGCTCCTCGGCTCTTATCAGTGTGCCAGATATTATGTTGGGATACTGGCTGCTGTTTCAGTCCCTGATGGCAATCAGGGCGTGTGGATCGATAGGGCTGAGTGGGACTTTGATCCCCTCTGCTTTCTGTCGACACAGGGCCGGAATTAAGCTCAGGCCTCCTCCTCCTCCTCCTCCTCCTGCTGCTGCAAACTAAACGTATTGTTCTCCCCTCCTCAGGTCTGCAGGAGAGGGGCGATACAGGAGGCCCCCCGTCTGTGCCGCAGCTCTGGGTCATCCACAAAGGGGCTTTGTGTGGCCTGAGCCCACTCCCTCAAGCCCACGGGCCCAGAGGCCGGCCCGCAGACTTATGGGCTGAGTATTTTTGGAGTACCAGGTAAAAGATTAACATCTCCTCTCGCTGAGCACACTCCTGGTTCTGAAGGGGTCACATTTACACAGGAAGACAGTGGGCAAACAGGGACTGAGCGGGGTGTTTACTGTGTATAGGTGTGTGTCGCCCCACGGAACAAAAGCTTGGACTGATGTTCCCTTTGGTCAGTGTGGGTGTTCATATGTGTGTGTGTGTGTGTGTGTGTGTGTGGGGCAAGGTGCACAGTAACCAGACACCGCCCTGCTCTCGGCCAGGCTGGAGGAATAACCAATAGATGACTTCTTGTTCCTCTAATTCCTTACACAGTAAAACAAGAGCTCTTGGAAAAGTGCCACTCCAATATGTCTATATTAAGTCTGGGGCTGTTAAAAAGCAGGACAGCCCCTTCCCCCTCCTCAGCTCCCCAACCCATCCCAATCCGTCTCTCTCTCTCTGTCTCTCTCTCTGTGTCTCTCTCTCTCTCTCTCTCTCTCTCTCTCGCGCTCGACTCGGCCTGCCCAAGTGCACTTGGCTGCAAACAACCTTATATTACTCAAGCAAGTGAGCTTTTAATACCACCAGCTCTTATGACCAAAGCAAACAGCGTCCTGACGCCGCTCCTGTTACGACTTTTATTTCTCTTAATCAAAACATATTCAGCACATTTTAATTTATGAATGATTAAGTGAGCGCGTGTATCTGAAAGAATATTAAGAGATGAAGTGGCTGCTTCTTGCTGACGTGCAGAAATTAGTAAATTAGCAGAGTACAAAGGCGTGAGGGGGCGGCTTATTCCCAAAAGAGGGGCAATGAAATGTGATCAGTGTGTGTTCAACAGAAATGTGTACTTAAGGCGAATCCTTGTACCAGCCTCAAAGAAGCTGAAACGTAATTTAAGTTTGTAAATATTTCAGGCAATTAGGTTTGTATTGCATATCAGATATCAAAGACGAGCCTAAGGCTCCACGCTCTTTGGAGCTTCGTGCTGCTACAGCGCGATAAAGTGTGCAGAACCTCCCGCTCATATCAGCAGACCTTCTTCAGACGTTGCTATCTTCACTAACGGCCAGCTCTCCAGCCACGGACAGCACGTTTCTCGGGATCGCCGCTCCCAGGACGAGCAGGTCCTGGAGATTCTTTGGGAGAAGAATGAGAAAGAATGGGTATGTATTTCTCTGTGTGTGTGTGTGTGTGTGTGTGTGTGTGTGTGTGTGTGTGTGTGTGTGTATTCCGGTCATAAAATTACAAAAAGGGTTTGCAGCAAAGCGGCGAAACCCGCGAGGATTCACCCAAACAGCATGGGTAATGAGGGGAGAAGAGAACAGATATAAACAAATCCACAAGTAGTCTGGGGCCAACATCATTATCCCAGAAGATAACATCCAAGATCCTTGAGTAGGGGCATCAGGAAAAATATGTTTCAGAGCCCTTAGGATGATAGACCAAAGGGCAGAGCAGCTGATGGTTAGACACAGCTGGGGTAGTGGCATGTACTCGTCAAGGCACCAGTGAATTGAAGAAGGAAAGACCAGAATGAAGCCCTATTCTCCAAGAGTCCCAAAGTTTCGCCCTGATCTTCAATGCTCAGGACCCCACAGGACCACCACACAGCAGCTATTGTAAGGGAGGTGGGTCATTCTCAGCACTGCAGTAACTGCGTTGCACTGGTATGAGTGGTTCAGACACTACTGGAGTGTTTAAACACCGTGTCCACTCACTGTCCACTCCTACCGAGTGTCTCCACCTTGCAGATGTAAAGTCAGAGACAGAAGCTCCTCTGTTTCTGCACGGTTTGTGTTGGTCGTCCTCTAGTCCTTCATCAGTGCTCAACTCCTTTCATTCTGCACTTCTCCTTTTCAGATCTCTCTCATCAACCTGGTCGTCCAAACAACGTCCAGGCAGTCTCTGGACCTTCAAAACCCTAATGAAGAAATGTTCTGGGTCCAATACAGGAGCAAGGAAGAACTGGAGTCACCCCCCCCCACAACCCCTCCCTCCCAAATCTAATAATGCAGCCGCACAGAGAGGGGCTCGCAGAGCGGGGAGGACTGTTTCCTCTTCTTCCTGTGGTCCGGGCAGAGACTGAGCCAGTGTGTCTCTTCACTATTGCCTCCCAGCAGCTGGGGCCAGGGGAGAACAACAGAGGCCACTCTGTTGTCCGGCAGAAAGCTGAGATTGTTGTGCTGGGGACTTTATTGCAGGCACATGAGCGCAGTCGAGACTCGAAAACGCGCTCAAATGTCATGTGCACACCCAGTGACGGGCCAGAATAATTATAAAAAAGAGAGAGAGAGAGAGAGAGAGAGAGAGAAGGGAGAGAGAGAGAGAGAGAGAGAGAAAGAGAAGGGAGAGAGAGAGAGAGAGAGAGAGAGAAAGACAACAACAATTCAGTGTCTATGAAAAACGGACTAAGGACAAAACGGCCCATTCATTGTGTTCCGTGGGGAATGCTTGGACTCTCCTCCGCCCCGTCCGAAAAACAAAGCGGCCCTTTTTTTGTGCCGCGAGGCACAGGGGCTGAATGCTTTGCTTTGCCACCCTAGCCCTAAGAAAACACGGGCCCCCTTTCTAAACTGCTGGCTGGCCGCACACAGTAGAGACTATTAATGCTTCACCCCCTCTACCACCAATCCATGTGTGTGTGTGTGTGTGTGTGTGCCCAGCGCGGAGGCTAAGGGCCATGTTAAAAAGCCAACGCAAAGACAAAACAGTTTGCTCAACATTAACAGGGAAAACACTGGCCTAAGCAGGAGGAGAGAGGGAAGCGAGTCCGCATCAACACTAGAGGATGTGTTCTCCGCCAACTGATATTTTTCCCAGTTGCAAGGCTGTGCCGACCACAATGAGAGCCAAGGATAGCGTTCCCAACCCAGAGTCTCAGTCTCGTTTAAGAAGGCTGGTCAAACGAGAGCGCGAGTGAGTGGCCGGGTCCAGACAGGTGCCTTGTGTTGTGATTCGGGGGTGTTGTGGCGCAGACAAACGCCCGCTTTATGCCACGGCAGACAGGCTTCAGTCACTCACACTGCCCTACAGATCTCTGTCAGGACCGCTGATGGCTTCACTGGTGCGGAATGAAGGGTGTGTTTACGTTACGGGGTTGAGAGTTTTGGAAACGGTCTTCGAATCATCCAGTGATTAATAATAATATACCGTTCAACATTCAAATAACCACTGATAGGGGGTTACACTTGGCATCAAGATGGATAGATGACTGGATCAGAACATCTCCAAAACATCAGAAAGCCCAGTTCCTGGTATGCAGTGGTCAGTATTGATGCTCATTGATGCTTATGGAGGTCCTACCTCACAACTGTCATAACTTACCGGACTTACAGGATCTGCTGTAACATTAGTCTTGGTGCCAGATACCACAGGAGATCTTCAGAGGTCTTGTGGAGTCCATGGCTTGATGGGTCAGAGCTGTTAAGGCAGCACCGGGGGACCTAGTCAATATTAGGATGGGGGTATTGAGGTTATGGCTGATTGGTAAACTGTTGACTTAATCAGAACAGAAGCTGGCGTGACTTCTCGAGCTCGATCACAACAGCCCTCAGGTAACAACTCGGAGCCACACCCAGGCGTGACTTTCACATGTCGCAACTGTTCATGTGACAGCCTCGCTCTGTGCCGTGCAATTTCATTAACAAAGCTTATCCGGGCGAGGCGGGAATACAATTCCAAACTTACTCCGTTAATTGCCAGGACATAAACCGTCACAGCCGAGCTGCTTTTATCTACTTATCTATGAAATATGCACAAGTGTGTCTTTGTTTCAACTCCACGTGACCCTACGGCAGCCTGAAGGGACATGCCGGAAAGAGTGGCGTCTCAACGTACACTCTGTGTCCACGATACTTACAGACACATGTTCTAATCAATGCATTCAGCTGCACCCATATAATATAAGGGAAGTACTGCCAAAAGAATAGGACTCCCTGGGTTAGGGTTAAACACCATGCCTACTGCCTAAAGCCCCCCGGCATTGAGCTGTGCAACAGCAGGAATGACGCTCCATCCAGTACTGTGGGACGGGAGGGGTTGGGAATGAAGTTGGGTGGTGACCTTGCTTAGTAGATGCTTACACAATCAAATCCTCACAGCTATGCTCCAAAATCTAGCAGAAAGCCTTCTTTGGACACTGTTTACTCCAACAACAGCACAACACTGTCGTAGGGGGGCCGGCAAGTTGAAGCTGTCGCTCCGAAAGCGAAAGATAAACGTGTGTCCTGAAAGCCAACCCTAACCTAACCCTGACAGGCCACTGTTTATATTCGTAATGCTGGAATTTGTTTGAACAGATCGAGGACGTTAAGCGTTCCGCCTCCATCCACTTAGCTTAATTTCAAAACCATCACGGCCCTTTGCTGAGGTTGTAGCTATTAGGCCCATTTTTGTGCATCATTAAGTTTTAACACAGGGGTCTGCGAAAGCTTTATTGTTCAAATTGCACACGACTTTATTTAACGTCAGCATTTATTCTGCTTCCTGACAAGAAGTCACATTTCATAACTAATTAAATTGATCCCCCCCACCACCCTCCACCCCAACCGCCGCCCGCCCACCCCTCAATCGCCCCGGCTCCTCTAACCCAACTCTCCAACCGAGCACACTAAATGGAATTATTTGTATCCAAGTGTCAATATATTAAATCAAAGGGGGCTAATGAGTCGGGTCACCGCTTTCTTTTATCTCCGCTCTCGCATGTTGGGATCTTCATCAGCTAAAGTCTCTCTCTAAATGGAGGATGAGCGTGGCTCAGGCTCCGCCGCACTGGGCTCGAGCCAAGTGCATTTGATGAGACTGTTATGGCTCTAATCCGAGCAGGAACGCTATAGTGTACTGCATTCTGTAAAAAGCAGGGCAAAAGCACGCGCAGCCGCCCCCCCCCCCATCCCTGTTCCACGAATCCACCACACACACACACACACACACACACACACAATCTCCCACACTCATTTCCTTCCTTATTACAGTCTATTTGCCTGGCAGACAATACTAATTGGCAACACATTCTTTTTTACAGCGGCTTGTTTTCACCATTGTAGATGCATGAATGAGACTTTAGCATAAGAGATCACAAGGGTGCTGTGAGACAACAGAAAACATCTAACAAGGGGCAAATTAGGAGCGTTATCTTTGTTAAATTAGCCACCCCTATATTTATCTAAAAAGCCTGGCTAAATAATTCACCATTATATTGCGCCTGGTGAATTTGAGAGAGCTTAATGAAATATTGGATTTAATCGCTGTTCGCTGCATTAAAAAGGCAAACCAAATTGCTGAGGGCTAAAGACAAAGCTGTGGTAATTATCTTCATCTGGAGGCGCTGAGAAATAACAGCCCTGCGATGTGACGGGGAACGTGAAGACGCCGGAGCTGCAGAACGGGAGGCAAAGAAACGGCTTCCACCGGCCTCCTCTGGCCTCGTCCGCACGTAGGCGGCGGTTTCTCCAGGTCTAGAGGTTTCAGTGCGCTTTGGCCTTTCGTCCACATGAGAGGTCAGTGAAAACTGACCTGGTGCACAAGTCCTGCCACAGAGAAGGTGGTCAGAAACTCAGTGACCTCGGGTGGACCCTGGAAGTGTGGGCTGCGTACAGGCTTCAATATGGTGTCTATTATTCAGAGACACTCTGTGAACCAAAATGATTTGTTCATAATGAAAAACGGATCAAATTCCTACGACTGGACGGGAACCTTGGGTTGTCCTTTAAGGTTTGAGGAGAGCAGGTGTGTCCAAACTTTTGACTGGTACTGTATACACTTGATATCAGTTTTATTTATTTATTTATTTATTTATTTATTTATTATAGGCCCCAATAGTTACATGCGAGTCCCAAACTTCAAAACTCAGGATCAGAGTTATTAACAGACACGATACACATATGGTAACAAACAGACTTGCCCAAACTAACGCCGACGGTTTCTTTATTGTGTGATAAATCATCAGACAGTAATTCAACTCAGACAACAGCCCAAATTCACTCGTTTCCATCTGAATCAAATCCCAGTTTAAAGACCAAAGCAGCTTCCAGTGCATGTTAACCTGCCTACAGACTCTGACTGATCAGAGAGAGGGGGCGGGGCCAATGACACCACCGACCCAGACGTTGGTGTTCAAATTTCAGAATAAAAGCCCTGAGAAGCTACTGTCTCACCCTAAAGGCGTGGACGGAAATGAAAAAGGGAGGGCGATCTCCGTTCATAAAAGAATACCCGTGTACGTGTGGACAGGCCTCGGGCGAACCCGGCTCACCTGAGTCATATAATGCGAGGGAAGCTCTTTAGGGAAGGGCAGTTTGAGCTGGAGAAAGGGGAAGAAAGCAGCGCTATCCCTTTCTCTCAGGAAAAAGATACACGTATGAAGGCCCACAAAGGCTGGGGTGTTTAATTAGGCAGCTCTATTGGGCCAGAGCAGACAGGGCTTCTCTTTATTGAACTTCCCCTGTGAATTCTGTCACTGGGCTGTAACACTGGGAGAGGGAGGCAGTGCACCATTACGCAATGACCTTAACAGACTCCTGTTATTCCTCCTTTTGGACTTGTGAACTACGGCAACAAAACGGCCTCTAAAATAAAGGACTTCTTCAAAATTATTATTATTATTTTTATTATTATCGATCTCGATCGGCAGTTTCACCTCTTCAGATCAGACTATGCATCGGAATCGAACCTTGTGAGTGAAGTGAGGGGATTTTTAAGACCGCCTATGTAATTTACGGCGCATCGTTTTGGTTGTATGTGGGTGCCAAGCCAAAAGAGGTTGGGCTGAGGGCATTGTATTTCTCAGCTCGTTGTGTGTGAGTGTGTAGAGCTGGCTCTGATTAACCCTATAGCCTGGCCCCTGCTCATACCGGCTTCCTGTCCCTCTCTGGCTGCTAAACACTGCTCTGAGGGCAGCCTCCCAGTGGGCCTGGGGAAATGGCACACATATGAGAGAGATCAAGCTCTGTTTCTTTCTCTCTCTCTCTCTCTCTCTCACACACACACACACACACTCTCTCTCTAACTCAGAGACATATGCCTGTCAGTTCACAGGAACAAAGGCATGTCCCGGAGGCCCGCTCCTCCGACTGGCCCCTCAGTCTGTTAACAATACTTATATACAGGCCGAAGCAAACGCAGACGTGCTCATATAGACACACACACACACACACGC
>CM067514.1:2251756-2404256 GCA_034509495.1 Acestrorhynchus altus
GATGCATGAATTCCAATCTGTCTCCGATATGGATCAGATTTCAATACACATAAGAAAGTGGGCCAAATCAGAATCAAAAATGCAAGTGTTTCTGTCATATGAGTCACATATGATGATGAATGATCATTAAGACGACCAGGTGTATTTACTTCTCACCCATAAACCTAACGATAAAAAGCTGTGTATAAAGAAATCCAACTGCATTATTAAGCTTCCAGAATCATTCAACAGCAATATCGTACACAACACAACTCTTCTGTGACGAAGGACAGTTTACACCTGCTGTACGACTTCATAACGAGCCCTGCTGGCGGGTCACGTGGAGTCGAGTGAGACACGGGACTCTGAAGGTGATTAATTGCATATTGAACAAGTCCTTGCTGAGGAACAAGGATCCGGTCGGCAACTTTCGGCACTGTTTTATTAACTCATTTCATAGACTGCTGCTCATGTTGCTAACATATGCCATCCACCCGTTCAATCCCCTATAATTACTACAGCCACATAATAGAGTCCAGTCCTGCTCCAGCTCCAAAATAAGCCTGCACTCGCCGGTATTAGGAGAAATAAAAGAAGTGGAACTGCCACGGGGACTGCCTTTTCGTACACGCCGCATTAGAACCCAGTCTGAAACCCAGCGGCTGAGAACAACAAAGCTTTGCCTGGTGTCTATTTTTGCCCTTCGGTCGAAGGCAAGTGGCATTACGTGGTCTTATTTGTCCGGCTTTGCTTGTCTTACATAAGTAACACATTTTGGCTCCCAGATCAAGATTTGACTTTGACATTTGTTTTTAATTGTCCCAAAGCCTCTCCTTCAATCCCCGGCGGTGTGGTTCAGTTTATACTCGGATTGCGGGGAGGTAATCCGCTCGCTGGATGGAATTAGTTGCCGTATGAAATTTTTTTCTAACAAGAGGCTTAGACTAAGCGAATAAAGAGAGGGATGCGAGGGGGAGAGGGAAAAGAGGGAAAACCTTGGGTTTGAAGTTGTGATAAGCCCATAACACTGTAATCTAAACATCTGCTATCTTAAAACAAGTGACATTGTAATCCCGAAGGACAAAGACTCAATCTCTCGCTCTATCTGCCTTCTGCGTATAAAATGTGAAAGGATGGAGGAGAGCGAGTCAAGAGTGGCTTGCTCTCTCTTTTCTCAGTTCTCTCTCTCTCCCGCTCGCTCTCTCGCTCCTTTTTTTCCCTTCATAAAATCGCAACATTCAGTGTCAGTAGGGTATTGGGTTACATCCACGGCTGGATTTCTTTGGATCCCAGACAGTCTGGTTCACAGAATCTGCTGATGGGATCAATTACATCATCGATAATTGCCAAAACACCAGAGCCAAAACAGTAGACAGCGCTGTTCTGACGGAGTCTCTGTGTGTCTGTAAAACAGGAGCATGAACGCTGGGGTAAACCGATCCTCCTCGCTGTTTTACCACTCACCTTTAACTGCTGCTCCACCAAGGCTGCAGAGCTTGTTTGGAGCACTAATTAACTCAATGCTGTTGTGTATTAAGGGCACTGGGCATTTTTTAAGAGCTGTCTCTAATGAAAACAGAGTGCTAGTGGACTGTGTGGACTGCATTAGCAGGCCCCCTCCTCCTCGTCCCCTAATCATCGTTCTCTTGTCTCCCTTTTTAACAACCAGCTCCTGCTACTGCAGACAGAAGATAACCTTTAGGACCCCAGGCCAATATTGTGGGAGGTTGTCTTCCTGCTGACAATTCAAGAAGTTTGATGAATTATTAGTAATGATTGGATTTACAAGTTCTTCAAAATGCTCAACAGTGGTCCAAATCAAATAAAAAGAATTATTTTCTAATAATATTTTTAAATTATTAAATCATTATTTTTGTTATTTACATATTAGTATTATCTTTTCTCAGGACTTTTATTCTGGAATTTGAACACAGTGTGAGGAAAGACAAGGCAAACAGCCCCTCCCTTCTCATTTTCCTCTATAACCCAATATCTGGGTGATGGTGATATATATGACGCTGATCAGTCAGAGTCTGTATGCAGGTTGAGCATGTACACGTGGACAGAGCAGTAAACATGCACTGGAAACTCCTTTGGAGGTTCCCTGCAGACCTCGGGTTCTAAGCATTGATGAAAAAGCGAAAAGGAAAAAGTGAATGAGGGTTCTAAGCCAAGCTCAGGGTTTACTTGAATGCATTGTTCAAGTTGACGTTTTACATTCAGAAGAACAGATGGTGTCTTTCCTTTTAACTGTGGACAAGCAGTGTCGTCAGGATGGGGAACTGGAGAGGGACTGCACAGCTGCCTGGGAGGAAGCTGGACAGATTGAGAATCATGCCAGGAGCACTGCCCTGGAGGAAGAAGGGGCGGATGAAACGGACAAAACCAAAGAGGGACCACTCCTGACAACAATGCACATGTTCTACTCTCGTGACTGCTGACTGACTGCTGACTCAGAGCGAGTGAGTGCATGAGGGCTCTTCTAGGCGTGTAGAGAATGGTGCTTCACACACGTGTGTGATGAAGGACAGCGGAAAGATAGCGGGGAGATCAGGGCCGTGCTCTGTCACCCCTTTAGCTGTAGCGGCCAATGGTGGTGAGAGCCCTTTCTGCAGGGAAGTGCACTTGAAAGAGCTTTTACTGTCGTGCTTTAAATCCTGCTGTTGTGCTTCAGGCCACGTAAATCAAACAGAGGCTTGCTTCACCGACACATCCGAGTCGAAGGTGGGTGGAGAATGATGGGAGGGGGGATCTAAAGTACTGTATGGTCTTTTTTGGAATTTTCTAAAGCCTCTCAAGTTGGGGGAGGCAGGTTCTTCATCGTGCAACGGGGAATGCTTCTGGCTTTCATTTGAAGGACCTCAAACCTTCAGCTTTGAAGTACAGGTCTAACATAAAGGGAGATATAACCCAAACTACCTTCACTTGTCTTGACCTCCATGAAATAAAGGGGTGAGAGTGTGTAGATACAAGGCCTGACTGACAAGTGCATTGGGTGTTGGCATCGCAGGGAAGGAAGGGAGGGACAGAGAGGGGGTGGAGGGAAGAAATGGAAGGGTAGGGGAAAGCAGTACCTGTCTCCAGTGGGCATGAGAAAGAGAGAGAGATAGAGAGGGAGAAGAGAAGGCAAAGGAGGAGAGCTTCTCCTGGCACGACTAACACTGGGTGCCCTTGGCTTTCATGTGCTTGGTGCGTGTGAAGACCTTGACCGCTGCCACTGGCCAGCTTGCGCATGTCCAGCACTCAGGCTGGGTGGTCCACTAACCTTGCTCAACGGAACACCACATACCACACACAGCACAACCCATCATGCACACACACATATACACACTGGCACCTTCATTCTTCTTCCTACAACCCCTGCCGCTCCCCTTCTTCTACTGAAAGTGCACTGTCCAAAAGTTTGTGGACACCCCTTCTAATGAATGCATTCACCTACTTCAAGCTGCACCCTTTGCTGACACAGATGTGCAAATGCACACACAGCTTGTCTAGTCCCTGTAGAGAAGTATTGCCAATAGAATGGGACTCTTTGATAAGAGTGCAAATAAACATTAATTGGCACCATGCCTAATACCAGGCGTGGGCTAGATTGGTATAGAAACTATGTATGTTCTCTGGAATGATGGTGTGCCATCCGGTACTTTTCTGATTCTCCAGGATGCTCCAGAATCTAGTTATTCCAACAAAAACAGAATAAACTCTTTTTAATAGCCTTCATTTCAGAAGAAACAATGAAAGAGGTGTCCCAATACTTTTGAACCTTGTTATGCATACTGGTCCTCGTGCAAATACTATTTTTTGGCCCCCACATTGTCCATACATAGTTCTTGGAGGGGCAAAGGAGACAGGAAAAGCCACTCAAACCTCCACTGTATGTATCTTGTAACTAATCCAATTGAAAAGTCCAGGGCAAACTCCGGACGTTCCCTATTCTGAAGTACGTTTTTAAAGTGAGTTCTGCAAAGGATCACTCAAACTGACTTTAGGTAAGCAGTAAATATTTGGGGAAGGCAGAGTTCACATAATTTGAGTGTCAACATGAGGGATTTTTCTCAAACGGACCACAGTCTCACAGTTAAGGTTTGTGCTTTGAGCATTCCTTATTTACCCCACTAGTGAACAATGGCCTCTCAGGCCAGCAGCGGCAGCCTTATAGGGCTGTAGGTTTTGGAATGTCACACTGCTGGACCAAGTGGTATAGAACAGTGGCTTTGGTGGACCCACATGCACTGGGCACTTTTCCAGAAAAGAAAAAAAAAATGAGAAAAACAAACGGCGAGTCGTCTCATCCTCTCTTCTCTCGTTCTTTCCACGTCAATTTATTTGTTCATTAGGAAGCGCTAATTATTCTCCCCTAAAGCCCCTCCCCCGTTGCCAGTCATCGATTACTGAGGGCGTTTCACACAAGAATTTTATCCAGGACTCTTGCTCTGAAAGTTCGGTATGTTTGGGTCGAGAGAACCGATCTCTTGTCCTCCTGAATTCGATGGTCTAGGGTTCCATTCAAGAGCCTGTATGACTAAAAAACACTGTTAGGCCTCTTCCAACAAAATAGCTTTGGCTCTTGAAGGGGTTCTTTTCGGTTCGGTTCTCATAAGAACCTTGTGTTTTTCAGTAAACCATCCCGCATTTACTTCAGTTTTAGTGGAACCAAGGATACGTCACAGAATCATCAACAGAGGGGCTGCACAGGGTCAGTAAACTGAAGTGTGAAGATGGTAGCGTGCACAGACTACCTGCGTTCGTTTGTCTAAAGATGTTTGTTTTTCTCTAAGAAGTAAACATGGATCAACATTTGGTGATTAGAAGACGTAGAAGAGGACACCGTACGAGATGGATGATATGTCATTGCGTCCGTTCGAGTGGAAAAACCTTCTGATCTTTGGTTCCCACTGTGAGTAAAGGTTTCGGAACCTGCTTTTGTTGGTGGAAATTTGTCGAATGGTTCAAAATAATGTTTGTGAACCGGAGCGGAACCTTCTGAGTGTGACAAATTGTTTGCGGTGACATACCAAGACATTTTGGGCTGTTCTTCAGGCTTCAGGGTTCATATCCAATGATTTGAAATTGTGCAATTGATCCACCATTCAAACTGAATTCAGCAATAATGAGCTCCTCCCCAGAACGAGCCTAGAACCTGTCCTGGGTGCCAACTTTGGGCAAATGTATTCTGGACAGTATGACAACGTCCTCAGTGACATCAACTATGACAGCAACTGGTAAGAGTGAGATATCGAGAGCATAGACTTGACACGACTTGACACAATTCAATGAGAAAGCCCACTAAAGGCCAGCATTACCAAAAACGTCCAGCTCACCCCTTCAGGAAGTTTCGGATTGACAGTGGCAGAACCACACGACAATAAACACATATGAACCCACACTAAGCCAACGGGGCCAAGCACTGACCTGAATCTGCTGCTGAAGGAGATTGATTTTGTGCTGCTGCTGAAGCAGTTGTTGCTGCTGTCTGGCGATCTGGGGGGACAGAAGCATTTTTGGTTTATTGCTCTTTTAAAACTCAATTCACAATACTTTGCTTGGATAATGGAGCATCTTTGGGAATACTTTAGGAATGTCAACAGAAAGTAGAGGAACAATGTTTAAAAGGTTGAGATGCATCTTCAATTTTAAGAATTCCACACTAAACCCACTCCAGATAAATATTCAACTTTTAAGAATTCCACACTAAACCCACTCCAGATAAATATTCCACGTTTAAGAATTCCACACTAAACCCACTCCAGATAAATATTCCACTTTTAAGAATTCCACACTAAACCCACTCCATATAAATATTCCACTTTTAAGAATTCCACACTAAACCCACTCCAGATAAATATTCCACTTTTAAGAATTCCCACACTAAACCCACTCCAGATAAATATTCCATTTTAAATTCCTACCAAACCCTTTCTGATAAATATTCCACTTTTAAAGAACTCGTAGCAAACTACACTCCAGATAAATATTCCACTGCAAGAACTCCTTAACAAACCTACCACTGATAAATATTCAGTTTTAAATTCCCTACCATACATACCTGATAAATATTCAGTTTAGGAATTCCCTACCAAATCCACCTGATATATAACCAGTTTTAAGAATTCCCTACCAAACCCACTCCTGATAAATATTCCAGTTTAGATTCCCCTGGCTTTCCTGATAAAAACTCCTGCAGATCACTGCACAGCCAACCAGTTTGGCTGTGAGGAACTGGCAAAGTAGATGATTAGTGTTTATGCAATAGAGGAGTGGCTGGCTCAGCCCCATTTGGTGGGAGGGGCCTGTCAGTGTACCTACTCCCCAAGGGATCATCCTCCGTAAGCCCCCATCACCACCACCCCACCACCCCCACAAAAAACTCCCCATGAGCCTCTGCCTCAGTAGGCCTGTGACCTAGTTTTAAGTGTCCATTTTAATTTTCATTTCCAAATGTAGTACAAAGTGTTCACTGTAGATATCACTAGTCTGCAAATGTGCATCAGGATTAATTTGTGTGCCGGCTCCTTCCACGAGTGTCAACAGTTAGTACTGTGTCGTGTCTGAATGGCTAAATGACATTCCTAACTTGGGGCGGAGTAGCCTCCTCCCTCCCGCACCCACCCGACCCCCCCACCCTCCACCCGCCTTCCTTTTCCTCTATCTATTCGTCTCCCATCCCTACTCCCCCACTATCCATTTTCTTTCCCATTAAGGAAAAGGAAAAAAATCCTCGTACAGTCGCCACCGTAACACAAAATATAATTATATATAAGTATACTAAAACCAAACAAGCATACAATGCGGCTCCCGATCCCAATAAAGCCTTGAACCGGCGCGCGTTTATTGAGAAAGTATCTTCGAATGAGGCCATCCATCCACGATGCCGGCAGATGATTTGACGTTAAGATATGTCCATTAATCTACATAATGTATTGGATAGCATTCTGTGGCTTAATAATAATAATAACTATAAAAAAGGATGGATCCCTTCCTTGATGCTCCCTGTCATTAAAGCAGTTCATGAGCTGTGTTAATCTGCTGATTTCTCCAATATGCCTCATTTGCCTGATTTGTGCCCCTGAATTCACGATAAGATTGATCTAATAGGGCTGCCTTACGGCCTCCGCAGTTTATGGAACACGTAGATGGTGCACATGGCACATTCTTCTCCACCACCAAGCTCCTTTCCCTAGTTCAGCTGAAGTGAGGATGGCATTATGATACAATAATAGTATATTAACTTCAGCTCCACCTTATGAAAGGCCAGTAATTACATTTTGGCTCTCAATGCTCTGAAGTGACTCTTCTGGCGAGTAACGGCGTGTTACAGTAAATCGGTCATGCGCGGCAAATCACCCGGTGAAAAGATAAGGAATTAAAGGGCAGAAAGGCCAGTGTGTACACCGTTACACGGCGTGCACGGCACAATGCGAAGTGGACGGAGTGGGTTTTAATAAAGTTTCTTAGGAGAGGGGGAAATAGAGCTTACTTGTTCTTGCTGCTGGCGAGCGAGCTCCATTTGCTGACGCTGTTTCTCCATCTGCGAGGCGGCCAGTTTCTTCTGCTCGTCGTGGGCGGCCAGGAGCTGCTCCCTCAGGCTGATCAGCTGAGTGATCATGGTGGAAAGCTGCCTCTCCTTTTCAGCCAGGCTCTCCGGAGTACCTGCAGTTGATGGCGACAGAACACTACCGGTCAGTCCCGCAAACTCACTCATCATGGCACACATGCCCACACACAGGCTCTAAGCAATGCCAGTCAATGTGAAAACTGTTTGAATGGGAAACTTGAATGGACTGTCCACTCCTCTAATCAGGTGACCTCTCCTTCCTATACCCTGGAGTCGGGAGGGTGGAGGTCTCAGGTTCCTTCAGAATATCGAGCTCTTAGAAACAGACCAGCACACAAAGCGTCAGAAAACAAGCATAGTCAAATGATCCGTGTGGCTGCGGCTTCCTGGAGCTATAAAAAGCATCTTCAAGGCCTTGCACTCTAGCCACCACCTCAAGGAGCTCCTGGGAACTGCGTGTTAATGCTTGAAGAGGACCAGAGGGCCAGTGAATGCTGACCACTCCAAGCTCTCAGGCTTTACGGAGAATATAAGCAGAGGCTTTGGAGAGCGAGGAGAGAATGAATGAAACTCTAGCCGTCTCGGCCGCTGGGACAGAGGATTACAAAAGCCGAGCCTCGCGGCAAGAGTGGAAAGGCTTCATTAGGGTGCCAGCTTCTTGGCGACAGCGAAGGAGGAACGGAATTGTTCCTGTTAGATGAGGGCGGATGGTGCAAGACGGGTGAAGGTGGCAGATTAGTGACAGACAATATGGGGCAAGTGTGTGTGTGCGTATGTGTGTTTGCGGAAAGGTGCTGCAAAGGCAATATAATGACTGCTCTCAATTCTCATTAAGGGAGCAGCCGACACAAACACCTCTGTCGGGTTGAACCGCTCCCTAACAGGGTCACTGTCACTTCTGCATTGTCTCATTATCTCCCTCCCTCTCTTCTCCCTCTCTCTCTCTCTCTTTCTCCCATACACACACAAACATCAAACAGACTCATTACTAAGCACACAATCAAAGCAAACAATAAATAACAGTCTCGGGTATATATACACATACACTCGTCATCAAGAAATCAGGAAGGAATCAACCGACTGCAGTGGTGTCATGCCGGAGTCACAATAGCGGTGGGTCATCTTCAGCGAGTCCCGCTTTTCGGTGGAGACGACCAACCATTTCATGTGTGGAGGCAACATGGTCAACGCCAAGATCAACAGTTTGGTTCCTGGTGTCAGGGTGTGGGTGAAATGTCCTACGACACCAGATCATTACAGACACTTTGACAGTCCAATGTTACATTAATGAGGTTCTGCAACCAGTGCTTCTACCTTTTCCAACAGGACGGAGCTCGTCCACACACTGCTGCCGTCTCAAGATCTCATCTTGAAGACACAGATACTACGCCGTGGTCAGTCTCATCTCCAGACCTGTCCCTGATTGAAAATGTGTGGACGCTATTGGACGCTCTATCAACACTCCACCCCTACCACACCATCTGCAGAACTGAGGGAGAACATTCAAGCTGCATGGGATGGATCATCACAGGACACCATTAGGAACCTCTACACCTCCATGCAGAGACGTCTGGCATGTTGCGTTAAACCCGACTGAGAGACACCACTTCTGCATGAGTAGATCAATAAATATTGATCAGATCAATTTATTTTTATCATCAGTTATTGATCCTGATCACCTTTATCTTCCTTCCCAACAGCACTGCAATCCCACACGTCCTTCAGGGTGCAACTATTTGTGCAACTGTTTTTTTGACAGTGTGTGCGTGTGTGTGTGTGTGTGTATAAGTGTAGGAGCTTTTCCCCAGTGCCTCTCTTCTTCTGAATCTGAACGCTGAGGCAGACTCGCTGTACCTCTAACTAATCAATGCTAAGTGATCCATTCATTGACTTACACAGGGGCCATAATTGCCCGTGAGAGGCTGGACAGTAACTCACTTTCTACTGGGGAGCTCTCTTGCTCTCTCTCTTTTTCTCCCTCTCTCTCTCTCTCTCTCTCTCTCTCCTGTGCACTTTTTCTCTTCTGGGTGACATGCTGCTGTTTGCGCACATTTGGAAGGAAAGGAAGATAAAGAGGGCGAACGAGAGAGCCCGTATGGAGGGAGCGTTTTGGGGGGGAGGGGGGTTACGGTACAGTACAGTACAGTACTGCTGGCTCACAGCCAAGCCAGTGTTAAATTCTTTCCTGGGTGTCTTCCGGTATTCAGCTGGCCACATCTGTCTTGAGTTTCTCCCTGGGGCTCCCTGGGGCCCGCTCCAGTTCAACTATTTTAATTTGACTAAACACCTGATTTATTTTATCTCTCCGATGAGGGCGGCCGTTTGTCTTAATAGGCCCTGTCAACCTCCAGCCCCCATTCAGAGCCGCTCGCTGGCAAGGACTTGAGCCGGCGCTGCAATGAAGGAGAGAGAGGCAGCAATTCTCCATTTATCCTCGCGCAGAGAAAAAAAAAGTCCCCTAAAAAGCAGCCATTCACGGCGGCTGCATGCGGTTTCGACAGGCCTGAATCGACTTCTTATTCAGCCGAATACACTTGTCGTGAATGGCTTATCTGTAAAATTGATACATTGGGCCACCAATTTTATTAACCTTTGGCTCGAGCTGTGAAGGCCCACATTTAGCACCGTGCCACCATCGGGGACGGCTCCTGAACACCCCTTCCACCCCCCCTCACCGCCACCACCCTTCTCACAACACATTGGCGCGCTTCGTCAGCGAGAGATGGGACAGCGAGAGGGAGTGTAAGAGCTGTTTCATCTCAGAGAGCACGACCCTACACCCTGCCTCTCCTCTAACCCTGTTTCCTCCACTTCTGCAGTCTCGCTGGGGCCCTGCATGGTGCTGGCTGGCTGCTAGGGATGCCAACATCTGGACTCAGCACTGACCACTCAGGAGCCCTCTTCACTCAGTTCTTCCTCAATCAAGACCCCCACCCCCCAAACCTGTGTCCTGAGAGCTCACCGATCTGGCTTCGGGAATCACGAAAAGGCATATTCGGCTCATTTGAATAAAAGGCCCGGAGTCCAAGAGGTCAAGCGTTCCTTTTCATCCTGCGATTTGACGATGACTTTGCATGACTGACCCCTTTGTGGACGCGTTTTTGCTTGGCAGTGTGTACATGCATGAGGCATGTCCGTTCGCATGCATGGCTAAGTGAACACGTGTTACAGTAGGTAAGTATTGTTCTGAGGTTAGAGAGAAAAACAGCGAAAGAGAGAGAGAGGTGGGCTCGGAAGGGTCCGGCACAGGGGCCATGTGTTGGGGAGTGCTGCTTTGCCCAAACACTAGGAGCATACTAACAGAGCCTCCATTGTTTCTCTCTCTGGCTCAATTGTGCAGAGCTGAGGCTGCCCCCGTCACCCTTGCTCCTTCACTACCAAAATGGCAACTGTCACCCCCTGCTCCCCCATCACCGCCCACCAATCTCTCTGTTTTGTTTCCATTCTCTCCAAACTCCAAACTATTAAAGTTTGGGGAAGCCGCTCCAACCAGTAGAGAACTCCAACCACGGTACAACACACTGATTAAACCAAGATACGTGGAGTAAATCTCGGCTGTAGAGCAAATCCCAAGCGTTCCGGCTACACTTGGAGACTCCCCTTCAATAATTTAGCGTGGCACACCATATGTTTTTTGTTGCCTTGCATTCGGGTGTTAAGAATCCTTTTCTTCCTGCGCTGAATTATGGATCACTTTTAAAATGCCAATAAAAGTTTTATTGGACAGGACAGCATGGGGAGGACGCAGTCTGGGTCGGCCCAGGGACTGCTGACAAAGAGGCCGGCGGTGCATATTGCATGGCTCTTAACAGCAGTGGGTCTGGACTTTCTTGTAAAGGTGTCTCCTCCTATCATCGTTGTCGAAGGAGACAGTCTGGTCAGGATGCCTCCATGGTTAAATACAGTGTGTCGGTAGGACTCGAGTAATGGCTTGTGGCAGGTTAAGGGGCACTAGAGTTGACTAACACGCACATGCCCGGGAGGGTTCGAGAACAGAGCCAAACGAACCAGCATGAGGAAGAGAGAGAGAGAGAGGGAGGGAGAGAGAGAGGGAGAGAGAGAGAGAGAGAGAGAGAGAGAGAGAGAGAGAGAGAGAGAGTACAGTAAATCTGAAATGTACAATAATGGTCACAAAATAAATCCTTGTCTTGCTGTCAAACTCTACCTCATTATCTGTTGTAATTGTCCAAAAAAATGAATAGAAAGACTGTATAGTGCTCTATAGCGCCCCCTTGAGGAAGTCAAAACCTTCCTGCCTGTAGTCAGTTAATTAAGCAGTGTAGTGTAAATGTTTCAAGTCTAAAGTTTAGAAAAGTGAGAGATAAAGAATAAACAGAGATCAAAACAAGTGTCCCTACATATGACAGTAGGGAAGGAGACGAGAGAGAGAGAAGGAAGAGGAGGAGGATGGGGGACAAACAAGACTACAGTTACCATAGTTCCCACAATACCATGCATTATTGAATACGCATTTAGGGAATTCTGCATGCACGACTGCAGGCTCCAAACCACGTTTCACCTGCTACCTCGTGAATGATTTTTTGGTTAAGTCACGCTCTGACTTTCACACGCTGGACGTCCTGAGAAAAAAAACAAAAAAAACCCTGACATGCCAGGTTGTGACGGTTACACAAATCCACATCCCAGCCTTCTAGCCTCAGTGACCCAGCCCACTGCAGAAGACATCTCTGCACGATGAATGACGGAGGCGCGAAACAACGGAGACCACATTGAGCGAGCGAGCAAGGGGAGGTGGTGGTGGTGGGGGGACGAGTGGAGGGCCCAGAGGATAAAAGACACTTTGTAGGGGTGCGATTTGTTCTGTCCAACAACTATTCTTCCAACCTCGTCACCCCACCTCCACCCCCTCCCCCACCCCCCCCAACCCTTCTAATCAAGCAGCCCCTAATTTGAGTTCCAAGTCCTGCAGCAGGGAAAGAGAAGGCAGCTTGTAACTTTGAAGGGTCTCGAGTGAATGAGAGAGATAAAAGCTTCAGGCACACAGAAGAGAGAAAGAATGAAGGGACAGAAGAAGAAAAAAAAGAGAGAGAGAAAAGAGGCGAAAAAGGAAAAGAATCACAAGGCTCCCTATTCTCTTCCCAGCCTTTGGTTAGGACAGCTGAGCCATTATGACTAAATGTGAATGACTTTTTTTCCCTCTTAAACGTCCCAACACTGGAATTTCTTTGTTTCTCCATCAGTCGGCTATTGTGGATGCTCCCATATGCTGCGAGCCCGTCCTAAGTAAATTAGGAGGCCTGTAAAAGCGGCAATTGTACCGGGGCTGGGTCTGGACACAGACTGCACATAGCTGGCATGCCTGACGTGGCTGGAGGCTCAGTGCTGGGCTTCTCCACATGAGAAAAAAGGTGTAACCAGCTCTGCTCCCCTAAACACACACACACACACACACACTAATGGTTTTTCAGTCTTGCGACATACGTGTGCTCACACGCTGATTTAGTGCCTCCATATGGAAGGATAGAATGCAACCTGCCTCCTTATACGTACGCGAGGAAAGAAAGACAGTACGTTTCAGCAAATTCTTTAGGTCCTTTCAAGTCCTTAAAGTTGTGAGGTGGCACCTCCATAAGCTGGATCAGTGAGCTTTAGGTGCCCGTGACCGTTGTCACTTCGTTGGTGGTCACTACCAGCACTAAATCTGTGCTTAGTGATGTTAAATCAGGTGTGCGGCTGATGAAATGGAACACATCCAGGCGCTGGCTGGGGCATTGAGGAGAAACCTGGAACAGCTTTGTTCTTCAAACCAGCTCTGAAGATCTCAATCCTTTCTTCTTCCTCTTTACTGTATTTCTGTGTCCCTGTATCTGTTTTAACGGGGTCTGGAGTTTCCACACTGATCACTCTTATTGATCAGAGACAGGAGGAGGAATTACGGGATTAGGGGACTAAAACCTTTGTACTGTATACGGCCACGGCGTAGTATAAGACGAGCTCTTGAGACGACAGAAGTATGTGGACGAGCATTGCCCTTTTGGAGAAGAGTTCACGGCACCCTACACCATGACACCAGACCTTCTGGACATGTCAGGGTGCTAACCGCGGTGCCTCCACACACGAATTCGTTGGTCATCTCCACCAAGTCAACTGAAGATGACCCGCTGCTCTTCCGAGTGACTCCGTGACTCTGAAATGACTCCACTGCAGTCGTGCATTACTCTATATATAGAGTATATAGATGAAGTTAAAGGAAGATTATGCATCAAGCACACACACCACACTCAGGCTGTTGAATGGACATTGGCATTTGGAGCGGCAGGGCACTAAAAGTGCGTCCCTTGTCCCTGATCTGAGACAATAAGAGCAGCAGCTGTTTTACCTGGCCGGCTGCCCCCTCGCAATGATATAAACCCTTCTAATCCTGCCAATGAAACGTCATTAACAAGCACGAGCAAGGACGTGCTCACACATGTCCGCATATGGCCCACTCAAGTCATCATTTCAGAAGAACCTTTCAGGACTACATGGAAATGTATCCGTCTCTTCCGAGCACAACATCCCATTCGCTCCTTTTCTAAAAACTATCCACAAACAAGCCAGTGTAGGCTGAGCACTTACATGCAATTAACTGTGTTTGCCAATGTTAATGAGGCTGTGTGTAAGTGTGTGAGTGTCCTTGCGTGTGTGTGTGTGTGTGTGTGTGTATGTGTGTGTGTGCACATGCAGAAGAACTGGAACACTGTAACACACATTTCTGTATTGGGAGCAAAATGTTATTACTTCCATTTGCAATAACATTCCATTGAAAATTTGTGTTGTATACTCTATACGGACAAAAGTATCGGGACACCTGCTCCTACGTTCTGCTCGTTTCTTCTGACATCGTAGGTATTAAAATGAGTTCGTCCTGTTAAACTGATTTTGGAGTGTGCATTGCATTGTTGAGGTCAGGATGCTGGATGATCGACACCTCACCTCATTCATCCCCAACTCCCTGACGTGTCCCATCCAAAAGTATTGGATGGAGCACCATCATTGTGAAGGACACAGTTCCACTGGGGGCCTTATACCCCTCTAGCCCACGCCTGGCATTAGAACATGGTGCCAAAGTTCATTGCTAGGTTTATCTGCTCCTATTTGTTTGGCAGTAGTAGGTACAGGGACTAGGCAAGCTGTGTGCATTTGCACATCTCTGTCAGCAATGGGTGCAACTTAAAGTACGTAAATGCATTCATTAGAAGGGGTGTCAACAAACATTTGGACATAAACACTCTGAAGTCAACAAAGTGGCTCTCAAACGTACGTTTCTGATGTTTGCAGTGCCCATTAAAAGCTAACGTTCTACCAACCTCTACCGGTCACCCTCACGCGTCCATACAAACCCCGTGACTACAGAACAACCGTCCAATAACAGGCCAGAACACTATCAGCTCAGATATATTTTCATTCTGGTCAAAATGTCAGGGCTGGTGCTCAGACCTCTCCAGTCTGGAGGGGCCTTGAACAAAGCATGTGGGCTACTATCAAATTTGCTAACTCATCTCTTAGAGAATACCTTGACCCCTTCCTGCTCTTATCAGAGAGCCGCTAAGCAAGGCCCTGACGGAAGACCACAAACTGAACTGACCACTAATCAAGGCCTTGTTCTCCTTGTAAAACATTCCGGACAGTGACTGGAAAAACTAGTCATGTGAAGCCAATAGAACAGCAATGATGGTCATCTATTTCCACTGCGTGGTACCTGCACTACTCGACTACTCGACTGTACTCCACTATACTCTACATGGTACCTGCACCACTGGACTCTACTCCACTCCACTCCACTATTCTTAATTTCCCTGAAGGATCCCTCCCAAAGGGATCAATACAGGTCTATCTATCTCTCCATCTATCTACCTGACTGTCCTTGACTCTACTCCTCTATTAAAGTGGTTATTGTCTTTAGAACAACCTCAATAACACAGTAAATATTAAGAACATTTGAGGTAAATAAACAGATTTTAGTAGATATTCTGCAGCCCATTCAAAACATATCTATCATATCTAAACAAACATGGATGCATCACAGTTCCGATTTATTAGTTCAAAACTCTAATATTCACTGAATATCCAATATCAAACTCTATTGACCTCGCAGTTTCCGCTGGTGCACACAAAGCCTAGCAACAAGTACTCGCTGCTGCATTCCTTTCGGTTTGGTTTACACCTGGTTTACACCTGGTTTACACCTGGTTTACGTGGTTTTCTCGGTCAGATACAGTGGAAATATTTGTATGTACTGGGAGGTTTTTAACTTTGCAAACAAACTAAGTTTGGCCCAACAGCCCCCTGGCAGTTCCACTGCGTCCCACTGGGGGGCCGCAGCCCACAGGTTGAGAACCACTGCAGTAATGTACGATAGTCCAAAATCCAGCATTTTATATCCTAAAGCGTTCGGCTTCGTCCGGCACTGTCCGAGTTTAAGCGCCGCCACACGCCTGCGAGGGTAACTCGAGCCCCGCGGCCCTCTCTGATCAACACCGCCTCTGCCTGCACTGGAGCACAGCGGGTTAAAACCAACATTTGTTCGGGGATCGGCTCATACGAAGATATGCCTCTAATGTGCAGATTATTAAGCTATAGGGTTTCACCACCTCAGAGAAATAAGAGCGCAGGCGGACACTGTAGATGGAAGGAGCGCGTGGCATTTTGGAACGTGCTTAATAAATGAAAATATTTGCCTAGTAAGAACGCTTAAGTATGTGCGCTGTGGTCTAGTGTCCAGTGGAGTGATTTTCCTCTGGCCAGAACAGTCTGAGAGTGTGTGTGTGTGTGTGTCTCCCCCTCACCACACTCCTGTATGCGAGAGCTTTCAGTAACACCATGTGAGAGGAGCTGGAGAGGCAGAAAACAAGGTGTGCCTTTCTGCTGTCCCAACGCCACGAGCTAAATTCCTCAATTCATTAGGAGAGCAACGAGGCACGGCTCGCCTCGCATTCATCTCACAAATGTGGCCCAAAGAATAATAATTTACTGTAGCTCATATTTCACTTGGGTACATAAGGGCAAACAGTTTGCCTATTGAGGCATTAGGGGGGAGAAAAATGCATAGCGTGGCACTTCTGAATTGGGGGAGATGGAGGAACGTTTCAGAGTGGCTGATGGGTGGAGGTGGAGGTGGAGGTGCCCGCCTCACCCACCCCTTCTCTCTCTCTCTCTGCCCTTCAGGAACAATGCCTTCGTTCCGAAGGATTTGGCCAAGGATAACATTTCTAAGTCTGCCTAATAAGGCCAGTATGTTACAGATCAGATATCAGCCTGCTCTCCAGGAGAACGCCACGTTTACTCACTGCTTTGAACCTGTGGCTGATGTCTCAAGACCTACACGATGTGGGCAAAAGTATTGGGACACCTGCTCATTCGTTGTTTCTTCTGAAATCAAGGGTATTATTAGAGCCGATCCTGCTCTACTGGTCCTGGTAAGACCTTCGACTCGATTTCGGAGCAGTGCTGTGAGGATCTGAGTGAATTCTAACCTTAACCCTAACCAAAGGTACTGGATGGAGCTCCATCATTCCAGAGAACGCAGTTCCACTGCTCCACAGCTCAATGCTGGGGGGCTTTTTTATACCCCTCTAGTCCACACCTGCTATTAGGCACGGTGTCAGTAGGCCAATGCAACTACTTAGGTGGAGCAGTTATTCTAATGGAAGAACTTTATACACCTGTGTTCTGTACATGATCAACCTGCATACAGACTCTGACTGATCAGAGAGAGGGGGCGGGGCTGATGCTCAACCTGCATACAGACTCTGACTGATCAGAGAGAGGGGGCGGGGCTGATGGTCGACCTGCATACAGACACTGACTGATCAGAGAGAGGGGGCGGGGCTGATGACATCAGTGACCCAGACATTGGGCTACAGAGGAAAATGAGAAGGGAGAGGCTGTATGCTCTCTTTCTTTGCTCATACAGTTTTCATTTCAGAATAAAAGTCCTGAGAAGGAATAATACAGATACATGCATAAATATTTTTTTTTTATCTTATTTGAACCACTGTCAAGCATTTTGAAGAATTTATTATTACAAATATCCTTGTTGGTCTAATCTTTACAAATACTCATCCAAATTCTTGCATTTTCAGCTCTGTATGGTCAATTTCTGGGATGTCTGAGATTCAAAGTGTTTTTTGTCCTTATAAGTAAAAAAAACACAAAGTAAAACACAAAATAATTGTGGAGACAAAACATTTTAAGACTAAAACATGATAAAATTTGTGCAAATATTTAATATGTTAATATCTAAACACATATGGACGCATCAGAGTTGCAATTTATTAGTTCAAAACATTTCTAAAAATTAAACCAAGGCTTTCTGACCTAAATAAGTATTTTATTTTATTTGATCTGTATATCATATGGATGGGTCAGATTTTTTAGTAGAAACTGCTTTACGTTTTTATTAGTATCTGCACTTTACAGACTCTACTGATTTCAACCTTTTAGGCCAATGTACTTGACAAAATAAGCGTGAATTTTCACAGATTGTAATGATTGTAGACATTTTCTGACTAAAACACCATCAAATTTGTGTAAATATTTAAATTCTCTTAATGTCCGCATCTCATATGAAGGGTTTTCTGAAAATAAGCATATCTGGTATGTGTGACTCTCCTATAAATACATGAATGAAAGTACGTCCGACTACGGAAACATCCTGCACGTCCCCCAAAAATGTTTAAAAAACCCGGCAAGCGTTGCGGTATCCCTCCCTGCCGAGAGGCGTCCGGCCCTGCCGTGGAAAAGCTGAAAGAATGTAGAGTCTGAATGATGTGAATAGCAGGCCGAAGCTGAAGCGAACAGATTTGTCTTGACATAAGACATCATTCACTTACAAGTCAGTTCGCATCATCAGCAGTGAACTCCTGCAAATCAGATTTCATCACACTGCCCTCATATGATCTACCAAGAAATAAAAAAACACTTCATGCTTAAGCTTGTGTTTACAGATACAGTGTCATATATCTTGGCACAGGTTCTGCCTCTATTGGGGCCATTAAGAATAAAGGCAAACGGTAAATTGAATAATCATGTTTTCAAGCAAACCCAGCTGCCAGAACAATCAGAGCTCTGTGCGCTCACAGTGTGTCCTCTGTCCAGACCAGGGTGGACGCAGGCAGGTAGGACGAAATCAAAATCGGACTCAGCTGCAGTGTTTTCTCTCTCTCTCTCTCGCTCTCTCTCTCTCTCTCTCTACCCTCGCTCTACTCCTAAACAGCTTCCACTTATCTATGGTCCACAGAGCGGCCGCTCAGATCCCTCCGCCGCCGTGTCAATGCTGTTTGAAAATCGATTAGGAAAGGTGCGCCGGCCTCAATTCTCACATTGCGGCTGATCGAAGAAGCCACTTTTTATAAGCACTCGACGCTCGTTTCTCTCGAATCCTTGTGGAGAGTGAATTCAGTCCGTGTTCAAGTCACAAAAGTATTTCATGTAAATATGGATTCCTTGAAGAACAAGGTCACAGTGTGCTCAAGACAACTGAAGTTAAACAGCTCGGAGAGAGTGGAATTCAGAAGCTCGTATCTGACTTTATGAAAGAGATTAAAACAAAAGAGAGCTCAGTGCCACAAAGCTCCCCTCAAACTCGCTCAAATACCGCTGGAAATTTTCAGCACAGCTCTTTCTTTTCTGTCCCTCGATGAGGAGTAGGTGGAGGGTGATTATGATAAGAATTGAAAAAATCCAGACGGGTTAAACAACCTTTCTAAAGGCCTGGGAAAGAAGAAAGAATGGCACCGAGATGAACCTTTAGAAGTCATCGTTAGTTACAGAATTCGTTATTTATCATTGAAATAAAATCATGGTCCTCAAATCACAATACAACGACTACACACCACGTGGACAAAAGTAACGGGACACTGAAATTAAGGGTCTCAAAAAGAGTTGATCCTGCTTTTGTTGGAGTATCTGTCTCTGGCTTTTTAATAGATTCCGGAGCATTGCAGTGAGGATTTGATTGCAGTCACCAACAAGATTGGCACGAGTGAGGTCATCACTATCTCCCCAACTCATCCCAAATGGCCCATACCTGGCATTAGGTTTGTTAACTGTATCGGGGCCAATTTTGTGGGATATTTTTGAAGTTTGACATAGCGCGACGTACTTATTTTCAGGAGATCCTAGGCTGCTCATTTCAAACAGCTCACATTTCCAAAAATTCCTGTTGGAAATTCATCATCCATGTTTCTGAGCTTAAAATACAAGTTCTTCATAATTCACGAAAGTCATCTAAATAAAAAAGATATTTTTCTCATTTATGTATATATCAGTGTTATCCTAGCCCAGGACTTTTATTCTGAAATTTGAGCACTGTGTGAGCATAGAAAGAAAGCAAATAGCCCCGCCCCCTCCTGCTGATCAGTCCGAGTCAGACTGCAGCTCTCTGTCTTGTTATATGTGTATCGTGTCTGTAGGTTACTCTGATCCTGAGTTCTGAAACCTAGAAATTGCCCACAACAGGTTCATCCGCTCCAGAGAGTCCTATTCTTTTGGCAGCACTTCTTTACCGGGACTAGACAGGCTCAGCAGTGGCGCAGCTTAAAGCAGCCGAACGCATTCATTCACATTTTCTGTCCATGTCTCCACGACCAGGCTCTGTCCCTCACGTCCCCCCACTCCAACAACGCTGGAAGTGAATCGCACACTACCGCACAGGACAGTAGCCCTCATCCCCTCCTCTCTGCACCTCTCGGAGTGTGCCGACAGGCCGTGCCGGGCTGCGCTGTGGCTTGGCCGCTCTCCAGACAGCCTGCCTCTGCTGCTCTGTGGTTTTGTTCAGCAGATCTCGGCTCCCCTCCTCACCGTTCCTCCTGACTGACAGCTAAGCTCAGGTATGAAAACAAACACGTCGCTCAGGCGGCGGCCGGCGGGAAAGCGATCCTCGGCCTGCTCTGCTTTGTGCCCTTGATCTGAGCCTGTTGGAAGTGAGAGCCTCGCAGAACCGCGCTCTGAATCATCTTCCCAACCCTCAAAATAAAGATATCAGCAGAGCTGCGGCACAGACGACGCCTGGCTCCTTTCGGGCGACGGCTCTTGAAAGTACGAGATGTTTTTGTAAAATGGAAAGTGGAGAGCCGTATACTTCGACATCTATTACGCGTAACTGACCGGACACAAACCCAGGCTGCGGAACGGGCTGCTGTTTGAATCGGGGTTGTGATTGTGTTTACGTGTGATCGTCTTTTAGGGCGTGCGAGTGCAGACTTGCTTTGCCTTAAGAATGCACAGCCTTGCCAACTGTTCCCCACTCCCCTTGTCTTATTGTCTTATTCCACCTGGGTTATTATTCCGTCCTGAGGGGCTTCAGGGACAGCCCACTCAGCAACAGGCCTTGGTGCTCTGCATTGTTTTGGAGCCTCCACAAGTTCGACGAGTAAAGGAAAAGCGAAGAAATAAAATGCGGCGAAGGTGGAGCCGAGCTGCCGTTCTGAAAGGGCCAGAGAAAAGTGCGGATTTCTTTCTCCCTTCCGAGCGTCGGAAGTTCATATCTCGCTCGTTTATCTTGGAAATATCATTCAGCGAGAAAAGCGCGCCCTTTTTTCCTTCCTGTGATGCCGAGACAATGGGGCCAACAATAAGCTCAGCGCAGAATGCGCGGTCCCATTGGCTTCGGGCCGAACGTGTACAGTCAGGAGGAGAAATAGCAAGGCCAGCCAGGCAGCCGTGGCTTTTCATCCTCGTGTCATCCTTTATCTGCCACTCGCTCCCATTCATGTGAACCTACAGGCGCGTGTGGCCTTTGTATTGATTTTTTAACCCGACAATTAACGTGGTCTCTGATTTATCATTGCACTTTAGATCTTAATCATACGCTGTGCATGCATGTGTGTGTGTGTGTGTGTGCGAGCGAGGGTGTGTGTGTGTGTGTGTGTGTGTGTGTGTGCGTGTGTGTGTGTCTGTATTTTTCTCTTTTCCAGCTTGGTGCCTTTGTTTGTGTTTTAATTAAGCAGACCTTGTGTGTCTCCAACCCTGAGCTTCCTTTTTAATTGCCCGTACTTACATCGGGCCGACTTCAAACGCGCCAGAGAGACATTTTGTAAGGGGGAGCACAAAGCAGGCCTTTGAAATGTCTACAGTCATATGAAATGGCACGCTAATTAGAAACCTTAGGCTGCCGGTATGATATGAAAAGTAGTTCTGTCTGTTTTCTCCTCTCCTCATGTCGGCTCGAGTCTCGGCGGGGAAAAGCGGAGCGGAGGCCACCGAGGGAAGGGGGGGCAGAGAGGCGGCGGTGTAGGGGGGGGGCATTGTCGACACCTTCTGTACCTGCTCCTACCTTCGCAAGCGTGACCTCACCCTTTGCCCATTTATCAAAGGTAAAAATGGCCTGTAATTTAAAAATATCTGCTTTCAAAAGGCTAAATCATTCCCCCACCATTTTCACCGCTGCACTTTGATCTACGGTGGCAAATAACGGGGGGCAGGTACAATGAATCTCCCTGCGACGTGATTTACATGTGTGGGGTTCATTAAGGTTATTGCCGATGAATACGCTTATTAGAATGTATGACTGTTTTTTTTTTTTTTTGGGGGGGGGGGGGGGGGTTAATCCCTCCTCCCCTTTTAGCACATGGAGTAAATCTAATCTGATAATTAAAACCAAGGACAAATGTTATTTATAATTCTAAATAGCACAGGAGCTGCAGGGGAACCATTACGCCAGGGGGGGGGAAAACACACACATCCTACCTCTCTTCTCTCAAATGTTACGGCTTCTGTATCAGGCTGCTATTTACTGCACCTAAATACCCACTTGATTGAAAATGGCAGTACATATTGATGCTCAGCTATAGGGTCTCCACTCGTCTAAGTGGATCTCTTTGACACCTGCATCTCCTCCTTGCATAAAAAATAAATAAATGTAATGGATTTCGAAAAAAAAAAAGAAAAAAGAAAAAAGGGGCATTGAAACGAGGCTGAATCGCAGAGTGGCGCCGGCACGCGTGGTGAATGTGCCGACACACGGACGGTGCTCTGATACGAGGGCGTGGGCCACAAAAGGGTACTGGCAAAAGTGTCGGAGTGAGGGAGACAGAGAGGAAAAGAAGGAGAGAGAGGCAGGAGAGAGGAGCGAGATAGCAGGAAGGGAGGGAGCAGAGTGGAGCCAGAGCTGGAGAGAGAGCTCTCCGGTGTTATCGCAGGCCTGGTACTGCGCCGGCTGCTGCTGCTGCTACATAAACACACGCCTGTAACAGTCAGTGCTAAGACCTACGCCCGGGAAGGAGGGAGAAAAAGGGAAAGGGGGGGGGGGGTAGAAGAACGAGGAGGAGAAGGAGAGGAACACAAGCCCACCTTCAGCAGGAATACATAGTGAAAGAGAACATGACCTGTTCTCTCTCTCTCACACACACACACACACACACACTCATGCACGAGCGTTTTCTGAACTACAGGAAAAAAGTGTTTAAAGTTGATGAAGGGTCTTGTAATTCAGGAGTTCGGTGGGCTTGCTGAAGAAGAGTTGGTGTCTGGTGTTGTCGGATACCACCTCTGTTATAACAGAGAAACAATGGATTGCACGCTGTTATAGGGCACAATAAAACTCACATGGCATACGGGGTTTATGGGCAAAGGAGGAAATATGACACTGGCAGACTGACCAATCGCAGTTGTTGAGGTCTGCCTCCCTGCAAGACATTTCTGGGAAGGAGTGCGTCCGGCTATGACACAGGGTACGGCATAGGGTACAACAAAGGGTCATGGGTATGGTCTAAGGTACAGCGTAGGGTATGGCATAGGGTACAACAAAGGGTTATGGGTATGGCATAGGGTATGAATAAGCTACAGTGTAAGGTTCAGCATAGGATACTCCATAGGTTACAGTACAGATTCAATTTAGAGGAGGGTCCTATACGTCCTACATGGACCGTCCTCACCGTCTAAATAAACAATAATATTAAAATGCAAATTCCTAAACTCGGTGTGCCAGTTGTAGCAGCTGCCTTTCTAATCACTTCTGATAAAAATGGAGACTGTCTCAGCTTTGATGGAAACATACTTTCTGCACACACACACACACACACACACACACACACATACCTTTTATTTCTCCCAGAAGCTCGCTTGTGTTCAGTCTCTCCATCTTCTCTTTCCAGTCTTTAGAAAGGAGCTTTTCCATGCAGGACGATTCTGAAAGACAGCAGGACAGGAGTTTAGATACAACTCCTGAAGACCTGGTAAACAGAAAGCATGACAAAAACAAAGAGAGGGCCATACAGCTGGAACGTTCATTTCAACTGTAGGTTCGTATATTGATATTGTTGAAAGGCAGTGAATGAAGAATGTGTGGGAAAGTGTGTCTAATGAATGACAAAAATTCGTCCGAAGCCAAATTCTAAATGGAAAATATACACAATGTCACATCAAAACATTACTTTTAAAAAAAAAAGACATTTTTTTAATCATTAATGTTAGAAAATCCTTGTCCTTTCTTCCCTCTAATTGAGAGTTTTTAATGACTTCAGTGTCTGCGTCAGTAACATGCAGAAACAAACAACATCTTGCAAAAGAAGCATCATCTAATGTATCTTCAATGAAATGCTGAAGCACTTGAGCGTGATACATTATTATACTCGGCTGAAATCAAGGAACACTCCTGAGCTCAAGTGCTTTGAATGGAAACAGGAGCTCGCATTGAAAAGGGCCTCAAAATCCATAGCCGTGATTTGGAGTTTGAGCCTCAGAACCTTGAGGAACACAACAGTTGTGTGTTTGTTGGTTTGTTGAAAGAAAACCCTTTGAAAAGCACGTTGATCTATTGAAAGGTAGCACAGGCCTACTGGGAGAGAAAAGAAGTGGTGGAAATTGTGAAGGAAGAAATGCTACGGGCGGCACGGGTCTCAAAAGAGACGACAAAAATCAGCGATGCTGTAGAAGGATGTGTTCTCGCGGACAACAATGAGGGAGTATGGATGCAACATTCCATTAAGGTCAGAAAGAGGGATCTGGAACTTTCTATAGAACAAACCCAGTGGGGTAGGACATTGACGTAAATGTGTGAGATACAAAACTCTATTGCACTAAATTATATTCCAGATGTGCATCGATTTAATCGAATAACAATGTTCATTTCTTTAATTTTACCCCAACAGTGATGTTCCCAACATTAGGAGGGTGAAGACAAGCACATGTCTCTTCCCATACACGTAAAGCCAGACCTGGGGAGTCAAATGGGGAGAGACTCTGGACTCAAACGTGATCCATCATCATGTGTTTCTGGCTCTAACTGGGAATTTCATGACTGATTTCATCTCGGAAGCTTAATCATAACGATGGAATACCGATTGACCACGCTTTCAGTAGAAGAGCTCGCCACCATCTTTCAAACCTACAGCACAAACACGAGTGTTGGAGTTGTTGTCTGGGTTTAAAGAAGGCTGTTGGATCTCTGGAGATCAGGGAGGCTGGCGATAGTGTCGATAAGGTGCAGGCACTCCCAAGAGACATTAAAGGAGAAGGTAGTGGAGGTGGTGGACGGGGCAGGGCTGCTGGGCCGTACAGCCAGCAATGATGAAAACAATTAACATTTGTCCATCAGACAATGAATCAGGGGGAGGAATGGCTGGAATCTGTCGAGCCGTGGTCCGAGGTCACTGATAAAGAACATACTGCTCACCAGCCAGAGCCTCAGAACCTAGGTCAGACTGTTCCCATCACACACACACATGTGCACACACACACACACACACACACACACACACCAACCAAACATTCGTTTACATTTATTACAAACCCCTTCACAGCCCTGCCCCTCTATACACAGTACTGCGCTAAAGTTGTGCACCTAACACTGCGAGTACAACCATCACACAAAATTAGAATAAATGCAAATAAGCAGAAACACTAACATGCAGAGCAGGTTTAAAAAAGAAAGGTAGTTGGGATAGTTTGAGATTGTTGGAAAAACATTGCTTCCATGGAAGAATAGATTTAAAAAATAATCATAATTAAATTCACACCCAGCAGTGAAGGACTGATGAACCAAACCAGAGTGACATCTGCACATAGAACCAAAAAAAAATAATAATCAGAACGTATATAAAGAATTTGAGCTGTTTCAGATCTTTTAGAATGTATATGAAGTATTTGAGGTCTTTCAGATCTTAACTGGCTTTTCTGAGCTGTTTCAGATCTTTTAGAACGTATATGAAGTATTTGAGGTGTTTCAGATCTTAACTGGCTTATCTGAGCTGTTTCAGATCTTTTTGAACGTATATGAAGTATTTGAGGTCTTTCAGGTCTTTGGAACATCAGATTAGTTGGACTCTATGGTTCCAACTGCACTAATTATTATTATAACTGCCAAACGTCCTTCCCACACAAGCATTACAGGGACCTCATTTTGAGAAACAAAGGAAACGGTCTGAGCTTCTTGAAGGAAGGCCAATATTTCCTCAGCACCCCCTGTTCCAACCCCCTGTGCTGTTTTGCCCACATGGGCCACAAGTAAAATCCCTCCCTAGTGTCATGTTGCCTGCAGATGACATCATGGGGAAGAAGAATAGTGTTTGTTCTGTGTGGAAGAGGCCAGAGGACAGAGGTCTGGAGCAGAAATTTCTTGCCGCCGGCCCTCCGACACCGGCTGGGGAGGGGGCACTGCCAAGCTGGTGCGGCTCACAATGCCTTATTTGTGCACGAGCTCCAGTCGGAACAAAAGAGCACGATTCATGAGCGCAAAAGTGCCGGGATCGACTTTGGAGGCTCCGTTACTGACTCTTTGTTTCTGGGTATTGTAGTCCCATCATGAGGTACTCCAGGCCACAGGACATTCCAGCCCAAATGGATCATCGTGCTCATGAACACAGGACGACTAGAGTAAACTTTCATGTGGTGAACTTCGTTCAGTTTAGAGACTATAAACGAGCTTCAGCTCACTGATGTAGAGATAATCCAGAGGTGTTCAATTAAACAGTCAATTCTTTTGGTTGTACCAAGCAAATTACACTATATGAACAAAAGTATCGGGACACCTGCTTAGTCATTGTTTCTTCTATTTATAGGAGACAATATGTCTTTTTCTTTATGCTTTTATATCCTTTACTAATTTATTATTTAAGTGCGTATATGTATTATCCCGCCTCAGGACTTTTATTCTGAAATTTGAACACTGTGCACGCAGGGAAAGAGAGCAAACAGCCCCTCCCTTCTCATCTTCCTCTATAACCTAATATCTTGGTGTCATCCTTAGCTCCACCCCTTCCATTGACCAGTCAGAGTCTGTATGCAGACTGAGCATGTACATGTGGGCAGAGCGGTAAACATGCCCTCAATGGCTGCTTTGGCATTTAAACCGGGATTGAATTCAGTTGACGTCTTGTAGTTTGTTATGAGACGTGTATCATGTCTGTAGGTGACTCTGATCCTGAGTTACGAAGCCTAGAAAAAGAGTGGAAGCAGCTGATTGCATTTATTAGACGGGGTGTCCAAAAACATTCGGACATAGTGTATTTATTCTGCCTTTGGAATAATAATATTCCCGTTTCAAAGCAGGAAAAATATGTAAGAATCCGAGCGAAGGTGGAAACAGACAGTGGATTCTGGACGGAGGAGAGGAAGAGTCAGTGTGTTTGAGTCCCCTCTTCGTCCATCACAAGCAGGCCAACAGGACATCTCTGCTTTAGGGTCATTCTAACATTACTTCTACTTTATTGACTTTTTCAATCCCCAGCTCAGTTTGTTTCTCTCATGCCGTGTGTGTGTGTGTGTGTGTGTGTGTGTGTGTGTGTGTGTGTGTGTGTGTGTGTGTGTGTGTTCTGGCAGCAGGATCACACAGCTCAGGGGTCTGTGATTCTGCTTCTCTTCCAGAAGGGCCCTCACCCCCGAGCGAAAGTGCTTCCTCTGTCAGACACATCCCCCATGGACAAACTCCCCTCAGATTAAAACACACACACAAACACACACACACACACACCCACAAGCACACACACATACACACACAGACACTAAACAACACACATTCTTTCCTCTCAGATGAAAAGGAGAAAAAAGAAAAACACTTCCTTTTACGGCTCGGGTGGATCTGTCCGGAGACGGTCAAAGCCTTTCCGATTTTCCTCCCTTCGCCAAACATATACTGCATGTCCAAATACTTATGGACACCCCTTCTAATGAATGCCCTCATGGACTTTAAGCTGCACCCATTGCTGACACAGTTGTGCAAACGCATATACAAATGTGCACAGCTTGTCTCGTCCCCGTAGAGACGTACTGCTGATAGAATTGGACACTCTGGAGAAGACAGACCTGTACGTGATCTTATTGTCTCCATGACCAATAGCAGGTGTGGACTAGAGGGGTATAAAGCCCCCCAGCATTGAGCTGTGGAGCAGTGGAGCTGCGGAATGATGGAGCTCCATCCAGGGCTTTTGGATGGGATGATCTTCAATCAAATCCTCACAGCAATGGACAGCATTCGTTTTAACGCCCTTGATTTCGAACAGTGAATGAGCAGGTGTCCCAATTCTTTTGTCCACATACGGACACAGACGCACACATACTGCACAGATGCTGCTCCAGCACTTGATCATTAAGGAATGCACCAACTGTTGGAGATAATGCGGTGCCAGCTCCCATTCTGCTCCACTCTGCCTCCCTCGAGAATGGCCACTCCCTGCCCTCCTCCACACACACACACACACACACACACACACACACACACACACACATGCGTGCAAACACACACAAACTACATCTGGAATGCAGCAGAACTGCCCTCTGATCTTTTTTTTTTTTTTTTTACCTGGAAGAGGTGAGGAATGTTTGTTATCGTTCATTTGAAGGGATTTTGAAGAGCAGAATAAGAAGCGGGCAGTACAGAGCGCAGGATAAATACAGACTTTTAATAACAAAACCTCTTATCTCCAAAACAATAACAAAGTCGAAGTTCACAGAGTGTAACGACCCGGAGTTTTCTTATTGACGTCAAAAATATGAAAAAAGAAAAAAACACACACACTCAAGTAGTGCTGCGCGATATGACTTGAAATTGATATCGCAATACAGCAAACATTTTACCTCGATTACGATTAATGTTCCACTAATTAAATCAATTACAGACACAACCTGCATTCCACTGCAAAGGGTACTTAAGCAGCGTCCTTGTGTTACCTATACAGTAATTACAGGATTTAAGCTATTAAGGGAACTTTCAATTGTATCATTCGGAATGTCGGAATGTTGTTTCGGTTTGGAACGCCAGCCACTCTTTCTAAAGCAACCAGCGAACTATCGATCTGCGGCAGTGTATCATATTTAGTGTAAAATGGGAATTCACGTGAATTGATGGAGTGCTTAGATCACTGATTGGTGGTCTTTCCACCAACTTCCCATGTAGTTCTAAACCGGTACTGGAACTGGACACTTCATTAGAACATCTGAACCTTCTAGATTCTCGGATTCTCTGCTTCGATTCATTTTCCTTTAAGTCACACCAAATCCTTGTATTCCCAAAACGAGAACTTTCCAGGAGAGAGAGAACCTGGGAGTCAGTTTAAACTGGTTTTAGCCCAGTTTGGAGCATTTCTATTGGGGGAATGAAGTTTTGACAAAATATGAAAACTGCAAAAATGACCGTGGATTACATGACCAGGTGTCCAGGGATTAAAAATGTCCTGCGTGTGTGTGTGGACCACAGACAGACAGACTAAATAAATAAATAAATAAATAAATAAAACAGCGCCTCACTGTGAGCTAAACTCTCGGTTCTAACTGTTACACACAGGAACCCTTCAGGAAAACATGTGGTTCACAAGGGCTGTCTGGCTTCTTTCAAATCGCCCTTATAAAGCTAGAACACTTGTGAGGAATTTAGATTAATAATAGGAGGAAAATTGTGTGTTCCGTTGCATTCCATCCCTGCCAGAGCCAACACAAGCACTGCTTAATGTCCCGGCAGCACTTACTGCCATATTAACATATTACGAACGCAAAGCAACGAACGCGGCCCATTCGTCTTCGGAAATCAAACGGGGCCTCGGCCGAAGTGCTCCGTCTCTCAACACTCTGCCCGCTCTAATGAGAGGTTCGGCACGGCTACGTTTCCTTAACGCATTTGCTTTCACGTTCCAAGGCAGGAATACCAAGGAGGCTCTGACATTTTGGGGATGCGAGGAACTGCTTTGGAAATGCAGACGTAGATAAATAAGGAAAATGGCGTCGGCTTTGTTGTCGTTTCCCTGCAGAGGGCCTGCCGAAATCGCAGCGTGTCCTCCTCCGTCCTTCTCAGAGATAAAACGCGGAGGGCTCAAGGAGAAGGGGGGGACTGGGTGACTTGGAATGAAAACAATAGCCCCTATCTGTCTCCTATTTACATATTCCCAAGCCCCCCCCCTTCCCGTAACACCAGGCAGTGGAGCTTTGGCCACTTTGCCCCTGCAGACCTGAAGTAGCTTCCTCCGGCATGCTCAGAGCCTGACTCCGATATGGCGTGGCCTCCAGGGAGGAGAGCTCGTCTAACACCCCGCTGATGTGGAGCCACTCATGGGTAGAGCCCAATACCCATAGCCCCGGTAATGCCAGCGGCCTAGAGCCAGCCTGGCCTGGCATTCGCGAACAAACACCCTCGGTGCACTGCGGAGCGGCCGCGTAGCTTCCGCAGCACCCACGCCACACTCCGGAGAGCCCGAAGAGTGCCTCTCGAAACAAGAGGATTACAGGGCAGCACGCCCCGCTCGTTTCCCCCCAACTCAGCGGGGGCCGAGCACTGCAAGCGTGCTACGATCCATTTCTGCCCTGATAAAGCAGAAGCCTTCCAAATGCCTTTATAGTCGCTGAGCCCATTGTTGCATCCTCAAAGGAGCGGCTGCGTGATCCCAACGCAGAGCTGCGAGCTGCAGCCGCGGAGCTGCAGGCCTTAAACCGCCGCGCGCCGTATCTCCCAACACCTAGACAAATAATCCGCAGCGCTCCTGCATGGATCTAAACCGCTATCTCCTAACCAATCTCCACTTAAGCCTGCCGCTACAGATACCCTCTCATCTCTACAATGGCAGAGGAATAGGAGCAGCTCACTTGGGGGGGAAAAAAACACCACCTAGAGCAAAGATACGGGAACCAGATTGCAAACAGGGCCTTAAACACATGAAAAGGAAGAGTAATGGCACTCGTAAATCTCAACAAAGCAACATTTTAGGAGCTCGTGTTTGGTGTAAACAGAGATCTCAGCACCTGGAGGAGCCCACAGCCAAAATGGCATGTTTAACACAAGCCACAACAGCGGAGCAGTCAAACCCATGTAAGCGATAACAGTTTCGCTCCCGAGTGCCAGACGTCAGCTGTCTGCGTTTTAAACGGGAAGGAGAAACGCAGCCACTCCAGCGTCCGGCTGCAGGAGACGCTGAATTAAGCTTTAATCGTGTGGCCTGTGATACGGTGCGCTGCCGCTAATACACTGAGTGGATCTCGTAAATGCCATTAATCTGTTCCCGGCGAAGCGCTCGGGCTGATTTCAACATTCACCACAGCGTTAAACTGGGAGCTTTAACTGGCCTCCCAGCAAAAAACCAGACCATCTGAACGTCACTACACTGTTTAGGAAGATTACGAGACTCCGAGCACACGCTTTCATAATTAGCAAATCCTCAGAGCACAGGTTATTGCATCCATCGTTCAGTAATTCCGTGCGGGCAAAAGTATTTGGACACCTGTTCGTTCACTGGTCAGTCAAGGGTCTTTAAAAGAGCACCGCTGTGCGCATTTGATTGCAGGTAGGTTTCGTGATCGCAAACAGGGGAACCAGGTATGAGCATGTATGTGACAAATACCCTATGAACCTTTATTATTAATTGCAACTGATTAATAATAATAATAGTAATAATAATAATAATAATAATAATAATAATAATAATACATAATAATTAATAATAATAATAATAATCTAAATTAATAAAAGAATAATATTTGTTATTTTAATACATAAAAATCTAATAAATAATATACACAATGATAATAATAAATAAACAAATAATAATAATAATATAATAATACATTGATTATCCACTACACATAATAATAATAATAATAATAATAATAATAATAATAATAATAATATACACAAAAATACTACTACTAGAGATAATATACAATACTTATATTAATTACTATTATGGTTCATTAATTACTTTATTAACAACAATAATAGTAATAATAATAATAATAATAATAATAATAATAATAATAGTAGTAGTAGTAATAATAATAATAGTAATAATAATAATAATAATAATAGTAATAATAATAATAATAGTAATAATAATAATAGTAATAATAATAATAATAATAATAAGTTATAGTGTAGTACCGTAAACCTGTGATATTTCCTGAGACAGTTATGAAAATCTCATACCTTCATTGCTTCCATGATGCAGACTGGATGAGTCACATGATTACACATATTATGGTATGTTTCTAAGGGGACTGTACATGAACACAGAAAGAGAATTATTAACAGTATTAGAATTAATAAAGAATTAATAATCAAATTTTAAGCAGATTAGAGATTCTGAATGTCAGCTTCAATACATTGCCCACCTTCTATCACCACCCCACCTCCTGCCCAAACCCCACCTCCTCCCCAGCCCCCCAAAAGTACTGGATGGAGAAAACACAGCTCCACTGCTCCACACCTCAGTGCTGAGGGGCTTCATACCCCTCTAGCCCACACCTGGCATCGGGCCTCCAGAGTGGCCGAATGCATTCATTAGAGGGGGTGTCCACAAACTTTTGGACATGTAGTGCAGGTATGGTATGTGTTGGGTGTTGTAAAGACCGTGCAACCGTCTTTAACTGTGTCACAGTCTTCTGTGTGTGGTAGATGTTGTAGCTGTGTCACGGTCCTGTGTTGTGCATGTGTGTGTGTGTGAGCATCCCTGTCCTGATGAGTTGAACCCTGTGGCTCAGTGCCAGCACATCTGCCAGCGCCCCCAGGCCTCACACGGCCATCGTAATCCCCACCACAGGAAACTGCTCTTCCTCCTCATCAATCCCTGCTCTCTGTCGAGAGAGAGAGAGAGAGAGAGAGAGAGAGAGAGCGCAGATCACTTCACTCTATTCCTCCCACACTTCTCCCATCATTAGCTATTGTCCTCCATCAGTGGCCGCATTGTCCTGCATCAAGTGCCCAAGCTCACCGACTGCTGTGACCACAGCTCCTCTGGCTGCTCCATAGCTGCAGTCACGTTCTTCAGGTTCCTCGCACTTCTATGACTAACTATAGGACAGTGAGAACCGTCACAAGACAGATCTACAGTTGCCAAGCAGTTGCCAAAGGCAGTTGACAGTGGTCAACTGCTTTTCTAAACACACTATATGGGCAAAAGTATTGAGACACCTGTTCATTCATTGCTTCTTCTGGAATCGCGGGTATTAAAGAGTTGCTCCTGCTTTTGTTGGAGCAACTGTCTCTACTCTCCAGGGAAAACCTTCCACTAGGAACATTGCTGTGAGGATTTGAATGCATTCAGCAACAAGTTCTAGTGAGCTAGTGGAACAATGATTATCACCCCACCTCAACCCAAATCAACAACTCATCCCATCCAAAAGATCTAAGAGTGCTGGATGGAGCTCCATCGTTCCAGAGAACACAGTTCCACTGCTCCACAGCTCAGTGCTGGGGGTCTTTATACCCCTCAAGCCCATGCCTGGCATGGCCATCTGCTCCAGAGTGTCCTATTCTATTGGCAAAACACTTCTGCTTCATTTCTCGCCGTATAAAACCACCTCCTACCACCATCCAAGCTCCTCCTTTTCTTCCAAAGCACCACTGGCTTCAAGCATCATCAGCCAAAGCCACCCAGAACCTGGAGGTTCTCAAGTTCCCCCTCTTTGCCTCAATCACTGTGAGCCTGGTCGGAACTCGATGTAGCTCCTCTTATAATCAGCAAGGCTGTATGGGCAAAAGTATTGGGACACCTGCCCATTCATTGTTTCTTGTGAAATCAAGGGTATTAAAAAGAGTTTCTCCTGCTTTTGTTTGAGTAACTGGAGAAGACTTTCTACTAGATTCTGAAACATTGCTGTGAGGATTTGTTTGCATTCGTTGATAAGTGCCACTGAGTTTAGAATATTGATCCCCACCTAGTGCTGGCTGATATGACCTCAAATCAATATCACCACTGACCTCAAATACGATTAATGAACGATTATTTTATAGAACGATATTAACAGACTCTTTTTCTCGGGTACAAGCTGCCCGAGATGCTCAGGTGGCTCCATGTGAGTTCTCCTCCATGTTGCTGGTAGTGATATTAAAACTGGTGATTATCAAACCACGTTGCTTAATGTCGATATTAAGTGTTTGTATGTTTTGACGCAGTACAGTTCCTCTAATAACGGGAAGAGCCTGAGCAAGGACCGTTTTTCATTCAGGGAGAAGTACCACGGCTCCACTTGAAGGCGGTCCTGGGTACCCTCCTAACCACTGTGGTACTAGGTTAATAATGATCTTCTAAGCACTCTTGAGAGCCACGATTCTAATAACGCAAGGAGAGAAAAAGGATCGCGAAAGAAAGAGAAGCAGTCAAGCAGCCAAGGTCAAGAGAATATTGAGAGTTGTGTTTCATTTAGCGAGGAAAACAAGCTGTTCCAGACGTTCCCTCCCGTTCCCGCCAGAGAGACGGGGCCTACCGAGGTCCATACTCATGGCTGCTTGGGGACTTGTGTGGATGTGTGTGTGTGTGTGTGTGTGTGTGTGTGTGTGTGTGTGTGTGTGTGTGTTTTTTTCCCTCAACAATAGAGATACAGTAGTAAATCAAACCCTAAAGAGCTGGCTTTCTCTCCTCGCCTTCCTCATCGCCTCATGAAAACAAACTAGAGACAGACTAACAAAAAAGAGGCAGGAAAAAAGAGCTGCAGGCGCGGGGGGGAATCTTCTGAATGTCTTAATCACAGAGCCACTAAAACAAGACTCCATCATCACACAAAATAAGAGCATAATAATTACAAGAGGCAGACAGGAAAGTGAAACGCCATAAGGAAACATGTTTTGTCACTCCCGTCGGCAGTCCTAGAGACAACAGCTGTTGGCTGCGGCGGCATTGGCGAACGCTCCTGAAGTCTCCATAATCACGTCGTTATTGAAGGGAGGACAAAAAGGGCACTAATTGCAAGGGAGCAATCTAAACGTAATAGGTTACACACCCGGGCGACGCCGCACAATGCTGAGCGTTAATATGGAGACACGGGCAGAGCAAAAAAAAAAAAAAAAAAAGAGAAAGAAAAAGGAGAGAAAGAGAGAGAGAGAGAGAATGAAAGAGAGAGAGTGAGAGAGAAAGAGAGAGAGGAAGCATCAGGCAAAACAGCCCTGCTAAAACACGGTGTACAACAGTGGCTTGTCGCTCATTTTCTGCCAATTACCCTCCCTCCCTGTCAACAGTTTTAATAACCTCTATCATTTCCAGAAGACTTTCTCTCTTCTTCTTTTTTTTTTTTTTTTCCCTCGGTTAAATAATTTCAGCTCTTTAATATGCAAATGTGCCTGTTGGCATGCATGGGTGAAGAGGCTCCGGCTTCTTGAGATGTGTCAGTATAGTGTGGAGCACCTGCACCTTGGGGAAGGCTTGATTTAATTGACACCTAATACTGTTCATTATTCCACTTAGTGAACACCTCTGTTAGTCACCTGTAGGTTGCGCTGAACCCCAGCCGCTATTTCCACTTGTCAACAGCGTCTATAAATAGGCCGGCGATCCTTAACGGTAATTGTAACAAGAAAAGAGAAGCAAAGAAACCAAAGTCTAAATTTACGCTCTTTAATCAACGGTAACTATTTTCCAACTGCTCCGACGCTCCGACATTCAAGCCGTCCTTTACTGCTGTCTCCCTCGGGCTCTGCTCGCTCATAAAGTGGATTGTTAGGTAACCGCTGCTTCAACCCTGTACATCTAACGCTATATAATTCAAGGCAAACCATTTCATGGTAATAACAGGTCAGGTAGCTGTGGCGTAATTCTAGCTCTTGGGTCAAGGCAGAGGGAACAAAGGGGCAGGTAGATTGTCATAAAAAAACTGGGTGGTAAAAGAAGCTTATAATGGGCCACCAGCCTGGCTGGAGGGTGTCATTGAGGCTGTGCGCCATCCCCGCTTTAGCTACCAGAGCAAAGGTGCGAAGATCGCCACGCTGACCCCATCAGCCCAGCCGTACCCGACCTGACCTCGCGGAACGAGAAGACACGTGTCCGTCAGGCGTATAAGAATCTACTGCTCCCGAGAGGCTTCACCTCCTGAGCTGGTCGGTGCGTGACCTCTTCGCCAATCCATTTTACTGCAGGGCCTGCTGCTAATCAGCCTTGAATTATTAAAGCCGGTGGCCCGTGATGATCAATTCATGTTGGCTGGACCTGCAGCAGGAGGACAGTCCATCAAAGAAGAATGACATAGGAGAAATTCTCAGTGCTCAGAGGTGTAGTGACACCAAACGTTGAGTTGCACCCATTGCTGTGCTAGTCCCTACCGTAGAGATGTACAGCCAATGGAAGGGGACTCCCTGGAGAAGATGAACAAATATGAACCTGTTGGCACAATGCCTAATGCAAGGACTGGGCTAGAGGGGTCCAAAGCCCCCCAGCATTGAGTCGTGTTCTCTGGAATGATGGAGCTCCATCCGACACCTTTGGATGGGATGAGTTGGGGAGTTGGAAATTTGTTGGGGTGGTCAATACCCAAACACTGAATGCAATCAAACCTTCACAGCAATGCTCCAGAATGCACAGAATGTCTTCTCTAACAAGTACAGGTACACTTCAACAAAAGCAGGATGAACTTTTAATGCCAGGAGAAAGAGTGCACGAGCAGGTGTCCAAATACTTTTGTCCATGCAGTGTACCGTTATGTCACTTAGTACTGTAGATGGCGTAGGACTTGAGGGAAGTTGAGGCAGCGACACAATGAACCATAGAGAAGCTGCTAGATGTTCGGGGGGCTTCCAGGGGAATGATCTGACGCTGGTTAGACAGGGTGCCAGATTCTCGTTCCCGTCCTGGTCTCCTCAGGAGAGGCAGTCTGGGCACCTCATGTAAGGGCTCTGCATGGCTATATGAAAGAACAGCGCTGAATTATAAATAATGGCGAGGCCAGGGCCAGGCAGTAGAGCAGCTCCAACGCTATGGGCCAGCCAGCGTCTTCTGAAGGCAGCCATCCAGATGAAGACAGACTAGAGATTAAAACCCCGAGCCCCCGAGCCTTCACTCCCTTCACCGGGAAGAGGAAGAAAAGACGAGAAAAAAGAGAGAAAATTAAAACAAAGTTGAAAGAGCAAGAAAGATCGCAAGGAGGAATTACAACTCGAGCATCCTGGAGTGGGAGTGGAAAAGGAGAAAGTGTAGGGGGGCTGCGGAGGGAAAGAGAGAGAGAGAGAGAGAGAGAGAGAGAGAGAGAGAGAGAGAGAGAGAGAAAAAAACAAAAAATAAAAAAATCCAATCAAAACTTAGTAAGCAGAGATGAGGAGCCAAGATAAGCCCCCAAAACTGCAATCTCCTCCTAAGCTGGAGAGTGGCAGCTGGCAGAACAGCTGGCGAATAGGATTAATGTCAGAAGAATAAAATAAAACTCAACATATGTCCGAGCCCGAGGTGTCGGGCCTGCGCGTGATTGTGCCCCGATGGACGCCATGTGTACAGATCGGTGGCTCGGCACCGCTCGGCAGCGTTCCCCCCGCTCCGCAAGGTCACTTTTAAGGGAAAAAAAGACTATTTAATGCTTGGATAGCAAAATGAACTTCCCCTCTCTCTCTCTCTCTCTCTCTCTCTCTCTCGCTCTCTCTCTCTCTCGCTCTCTTTCGCTCTTCCCTCTGTGTCCCTCACTCTCCATCCGTCTGGTCCTCCTCACCACAGCCCTGCCAGATGCAGCCCATGAAGACTCACCACAACAGCTCCCCCACCTCATCCCATCCCACCTCATCCCTTCCCGTTGGGTGGGTGACTCAACCATTCCATGAACCATGAAAATGTGGAGAATTAGGAGTGAAAAACAGGTAAAAATGCATCTCTGTAATATATATATATATATAAAAAGACAGAAGGAGCGAAGGAGTAAGCTTTCTTTAAAAAAAAAAAAAAAACTTATGATGAGAGGTTTCAGTGCTTGTGAAGATGAGCGTTAAGCAGGGATGTGTGGACTTAATTTTAATTTATAATTTCCATTTGATGTCGGTAATCATTAGGGCCCACACACTGTAATAAATTATAATAATTTCACACAAGAATTAAATTACTGGGTACCTTGCAGAGGAGCCATTTTTTTCGCCCGCTACCCTGCAATCTAACTGTCACACATAAACTCTTCTGCTAATCAATGCTCCAAAACATTCACATTTATTCATCTATGTTAAATTAATAGAAATGTGGGGATAATGCCGCTCACTGTGATCAGGGCCGTGCAGAGCGATTTACTAAATGAATGGGTGCCGGGGACAAAACGAGACTGATAGGACCCACATGAATAGATTCAAATTTGCTGCGAAGCCAAGTGTCTGCAGCAGTCGCCGGAACTTTACTTCATCTTACAGGGCCGGGCCGACTCGGACACGCTCCAGCGCTCCGGTCTGAAGGACACGGCGGATTTGAAGGTTTCTTCGAGAAAACGATCGGACGCTGCAATTAAAGCGAGCCGTCTCCGCGGCGGCAACACTGACGCAGGACTCGCGTCTCATACGCGGTGCTGAAGTGTCGGCGGAACAACATCATGAACATCATAAAAAAAAACACACACTGATCATAAACACCCACCGATCTTTACTTCGCCAAACTATTATCTCACCAGCGTGCAGCTCGGCGTGTGTGCATGGCTGCACCGACGCCCTTAAAGGAGGGGAAAAATGAAACGGAGAAATCTCCCCTCCTTTGTAAAGTCATTTGACTAATTAAGGGGGTTCTATTTACTGTTGCTGCCTCTGACATTCCCTGTTTTTATGAAGCAGCAATTAAAGATGTTTATGGTCCCGTGCAGCGAGCTCTGTTTACTGTTGTGTCAGAGTTCAGCACAACCACACACACGGCCCAAAGGTCACTATTTTTAGCCGGCGAACTCTTGAACATTCTCTCTCACCGAACCGAAACTCTCACATGTACGCGAGACTCCGACGCCCGGAGAAGTGTAGCAGCCAGGACCCAGGAGCACTATAATCGGTCCGAACGGGGACTGACAGGACGCACCAGCAGTTGTCCACCATTATTCATCGTGAGCCATTATGTGAGGTCTGTTTTGAGAGTCTCTCTCTCTCTCTCTCTCTCTCTCTCTCTCTCTGTTTTTGATATCTGAGATCGAGCACAGAGCACATTTCGATGGTGCAGTAACCATAGTACTTCAAAAGGTTAAGAATTTCTAGGAAGTCCCTTGCTGGTCCGCAGCTCAGCGCCTCAATGCCCCTTTGTCTGGCAATTCAGCAACAATGGCTGCTGTTTTCTCCTTTGAACCGACCCCGTCCACTTTTCTCCAGGCTGCGTGGCCTTACGCGCTTACGCATGCTGGGCAGGGACTGGAAACGCAGCGGCCTCATACGGAGCCTCGCCGAACAGGTCTCAGAGTATGAAAATGAAATAAAGAATGAGAGAGAGAGAGAGAGAGAGAGAGAGAGAGGAAGAGAGGGGAGGAATCCTCTGTTTATGTTCTCAGTAAAGGGCCAGACCAAGGCCAGTGTGAAGGGCCTCCTTCCTCAGGAGCTCTCCAAACTCAGGGAGAGCAGAGAGGAGCGTGGAGCACTTCAGCACCCAAATCACTAATTGCGACATTATGATAAGTGGTGCTGGAGTCGAGGAAAAAAGACAAGGAGGACAAAAAAAATATCATCATTCCCACCTGGCAAGTCGTTAATTATAATCCAAACTCATAACATCAGCCTATCATTGGAACTTCATGACATGTAATGGATGATAGGGTCTTACAGCATATTAACCACTTGACCCCGGCCGACTTAAAATTATATGGGGGCCACTCCCAAAGAGAGACGCCGCTCGCCGAATAATTACAGTCATCGGGAGCCGCTGCTTTGGCAGCGCAATAAAACACGCTTCTATCCGCTTCTTCTGACATCTCATCTCGCCTTCTGGCAGCCTGTGGAACATTACCGAACAGATATAAAAAAAAAAAAAAAAAAAGAGAGAGAGAGAGAGAGAGAGATGAAAGAGGGAGAGATTTGCTTTATCACAGTCGATTAAACAGCCTCTTTGTTCGAGACAGAGACATCACATCACATCACAAGTGGTTGTGAAATATTCATGTTTGCTGTTTGCTGGAGAGGAAGACAATGGAGGAGCTCTAACGGAGGGAAGCCGAGCCGTGTCGGCTGTCATGTTCGGGAGATTGGAGGTGGAAGATTTGTCGGGGGGGGGGGGTCGGGGTAGTTAAGGCTTATAAAGCCAGCCTGCTATGTGGCCTGAAATCATTAGTGGACCACGCTGGGCTGCCTGTGGCTGTGGTGTGTGTTACATTGGCACTATTTTCATCTTGGTCAGATGACACCGGCCCTTTTGTCAAGTTATGTGCAGAGAATGCTTGGGAACTGAATATGAGGTGTTGTGTGTGTGTGTGTGTGTGTGTGTGTGTGCGTGTGTGTGTTTATGTGCACGCAAGGGGGTACAGCGCTACAGCCCCCCAGTCTAACCCTATAGCCATGCGTGCTCACGGACCCCTTCGACGGGTTCAGTCTTGGTCTCCCTTCTTTTAATCTACATAAAGGCCTGTGCTGATTCCATACGTGGAGCTCCTCTGCACAATGACAGATTTAGGGTCCATTAATGGGGTGGCCCGCTGTTCTCCTGCGTCAGCATTCCCCCGATTCGCTGTGCTATTCCAAACACGGAGGGGGTCACATAAAACAGTGAGCTAATTAAAACCTTTTACAGTCCGCTCCTCGACGCGGCCTAACACCTTTACATTAACCAGGACTCCAATATTGCCGTCAAAGTCGACGGCCTGTCACCCACGTTTCGCAAACGTCCATAACTAACGGTGTGGAGTTGAGGGTCCGTTTAACTCTATCGGTTTGAGTAGAAAAGACAGCAATAGAAGATTAAGTTTGTCGTTCTGAAAATATAAAGCAAAGGTTTGGTCAAAAATCTAATTCACGCAACTAGATTTAGTTTTGCAAACGAGCCAATCAGAGAGCAGATCTGGGCCAAATCCGGGCCACTTGTGGCACCAAACATTCATTGCCATCTGAGCCAATCAGGTGCCTTAATCCTTACGAACACATGTTGAACTGCTATGGGTAGCAGGAGTGCAGCTACTTCCAATGCACTATGTGGACAAAAGTATCGGGACGCCTGCTCATTCACTGTTTCTTCTGAAATCGAGTGAATTAAAAAAGAGTCGATTCTGCTTCTGCTGGAGTAACTGTCTCTACTGTTCAGTAAAGACTCTCTAAAAGGTTCTGGGGCATTGCTGCGAGGATTTGATTGCATTTGTGACAAGAACAGCGTTAGTGAGGTCAGGATCCTCCAACTCATCCCTCAGAGAAGTATTGGATGGAGCTCCGTTATTCCAGAGAACACTGTTCCAGAGATGCGGGTCATTTATGTATTGTGTGTTTATGTATTGGGATTTTTTTACTTTATTCAAAAGCAAAATGAAAGCAAGCAGACAGACATTTAATAAACATGCCAGTTTCTTTACCCTCCCTCAGTCACTGTCAAAGCTTTATCTGCCCTGCTAGAGCCTCCTCAGTCGCAGCTGAGGAGAAGCATCTACGGTGAGAGAGGGAGGACAAACGGCACTCTGTTCGGGCCTCCTGGCTGGGATTTGTCTCCCTGAGACACCCGTTTCCTCCTATCAGGAGTGCTTCAGCTCCGTGACAGAGCTGGGCGGGGGGGCACAATGGAGGCGTTGTGTTGCCTTCCTGTGCGTGGAGGGGGTCGGGGGAGCAAGTCAACAGCTGAGCTGGAGAGGGAAGATGGCTCCCGGAATGCTCTTCAGCAGTTGCTACTGTCGACTAATGGCAACCCGAGCCGCTGTGGAAGGCGATAGGGCAGCGAAGAATGGCACATTGAGGCAGGAGCAGCTGCCTGTTTTGTCATCCGAAAGGCAAAGAGCTCTATTTAGAGCAGGGGCGGTGGGTTCGGAGGCCTCGATGAGTTACCTAAGGGTGGAGAGGGAGCTAAAGCTTCACCTCTAATCCTGGACCTGCTGGAAAGGCATGAGAAAACTGGCCTGGACAAGGAGCATGTGGGCAGAGACGGGGGAGGGATGATGTCAGTCAGATGCTCTGCCAGCTAAAGTATCATATATGTATATATATATGACCAACGGATCCGTGTGTGGAGGCACCGGATCAGCGCCAAGGCAGATGATTTGTTCTCATGCGTCACACATCCAAAAGGCCTGGTGTCAGGGTGTGCAATTATTTACGATGCCAGATCACCTTTGGTCTTCAGAACAGACACTTTGAAAGATCCTGCAACCAGTCGTCCTACCTTTTCTTTGCTATTCAAACAGGACGATGCTCATCCGCCTACTACAGATATTACGCCGTGGTCGGTCTCATCTCCAGACCTGTCCCTGCTTGAAAATGTGTGGACGCTATTGGACGCTCTATCAACACTCCACCCCTACCACACCATCTGCAGAACTGAGTGAGAACATTCAAGCTGCATGGGATGGATCATCACAGGACACCATCAGGAACCTCTACACCTCCATGCAGAGACGTCTGGCGTGTTGCGTTAAACCCGACGCCGAACTGAGAGACACCACTTCTGTATGAGTAGATCAAGTGATCAAGGTTCAGATGCAGCCCGTCTTCATTTTTGGGCAGTTAGTAGAAAATAAACAAGGTCTCTCATGTTGTAGCACTTTGAACACGTAGTGACGATCACCTGCCAACACGCGTCACACATAAAACAACAGGCTCTGTTGCCAATCAGACGCTCCCTTCCTGTCAAAATAGGTGGTTCTTGGCAAAGAGTCTAAGACGATGTTAAAGATGTGCCACCGTTAATCTGGACTGCAGCACTTCACTTTGTCAGCATCCGTCTCGGGCTTCTTTTTTCCCCACCTGCACTGAAAGCTTGTCAGCACAGACATCCCCTCTAAGGAGAAAGACAGAAGGCAGGAGGAGCTGAGAGCGCCTCCTCTATCTTTCGCATCAAAGTTCACATAACAAACTGGCAGGCTGCCTGCGGCGTGTGCAGGCCCCCTGAAAAAAAAAACGGGGGGAAAAATCTATTTAACGTCTGCTTCACGGGTTGACATAAGGGTTGATTGGCACGGAGCAGAGAGAGGAGAGAGGGGCTTTTGATCGTGTGGCCTAACAAGCCATTCCAGCACGTCTCCTCAGCCCCAACAGATCGACATTACCTATTCAAATAAACGTGACGGGCCAGGGCCCTGCATAGGGCTGGCAGGGCGCTCTCACCCACTCGCGCAGACCGTGCTCGTCACTAACGCACCGTAACATACACTGACACCTGCATTTACACACACGGCCTAATCAAATACAGCCACTTTCATCCAGACAAGCGGGGCGAGTCAAAGGTGGACAGCGCCGTGCCAGCGCCATTAAAGGGAGCGAGGAGCAGAAGACAAGGAGCCGAGAGGGGCCGAGGAGGCAGGTGACTGATGTTGGGCCAGTGCTTTCTGCCCGTGGGGCTGGTGGACGGAGAGGAGAGCAGGGATGCGCCGCTGCTTTTGAAGCGAGCCTCCAAATCTCAGGTTCGTGCCGGCCACCGGCCAAGCAATTAAAAAGGGGCACTCGTCTGCCGTCGACTTCATTGCATATGCATCAAGTCAAGGGCCGGTGCCACGGATCATTACAACAAAGATTCCTATTAATTAGGTGGAATAAACCCAGAGGCAGATGACAAGGTTGCAGGAGGCAGAGGGTGAGCAGAGAGCTCCTCTGCTACATTATTTCAACAGGAGCCTTTTCAAAGGGGTCATAAAAATGCAACCCAAATGGCATGTGGTAAAACAGCTTTCTGCACTCAATTCTCTAGCTGCCCAAGCCCATCAATCTCCCCGACTCGACGAGAGGAAAAGGCACGTGCTGCCTGCAGACACAGTGCACGTTAAGTTTAAATAAAGAGAGCCTGGTTGAAGTGGTGCCACGCAAAGGGTATCGATTATTAACCAATAAGCCTCTCTGCCATCTGGCCATCGTCCTCCGCTCTTTACAGTGGCACTTGTGCGGCTGGCAGCCTTGACCGGCGCTGTGAGAACGAACCGCGCTCACAGGCGGACGCGCACTTTTGCGCACCAGCCACACATGCCGCCAGACACACCTTAGTGCATGTGTGCATGCATTTACCAAAGGATGAACATCTCCATGGAGATGCGAGGATAGAAGGCCACAGTGTTCCACATGACTGAAGTGCAGGAGAGCACACACACACACACACACACACACATCTATACACATACACACTCGTGCACAGCTGTGACGGCAGCTCACCTGCAGAAATAGTCGAGCCCCGGCAGGGGGGCACTGGAAATAACCCCACACCCCACAGAGAGGCGGCCTTATGTGGGACGCAGCCACCAGAGAATCTTCCCTCTGCTAAACTCATTAAGTCCGACCCAATACACAAAGCTCCAGGTGTACAGGGACGGTCATGCCGCTGTTCTCTTCAGCGCATCCCCTCCCCTTCCACAACAACCCCAAAGCCCCCACACACCCCCTCCTCCTGCCCCTCAGAGGATCTAGGGTTACCACCGCAGAGAAAGCCCTCATCTCGGCCACATTAGCAACTGTTCCCACTGTCACCCGGGTCACCCGGGGCAGCGTAATTCACTCGTCCTCCGACAGCGCTGCCATTCTCCACCTGTTGCTTCCCAAAAGCACTTGGCATATTTTCCCGCACTCACTAAAAGTGGGACACAACCCTGTCCTTTCACTTTACCAGCAAAAAGCCAGAGGAGAATGTGGGTTCCAACAGCTGCCGAAAGGCCACTGACACAAGTGAAGTGCAAGTGTTCTTACAGTCACTAAGACAGACGTTTAAAAATATCAATATTGATATATTTTATGTATTATATATATGTTGAAAAATATATATGTTATATATGTTAGAAAGTGTGTGTTACTGTGAAAGTACACTTCTTCAAAGACAAATGTATTTGTTTTATATTAAATAAACAAACAAAAAATATTTATGTACATGAAAAATATATAATATATAATATACTTATATATTATCATGAATGTATATTTAGGCAAAGTGTTGCAGTATATGAATTATAGCATACATACACTATACATACAGTATATAAACACACAATATACCTTTAAAATCATCTAATCAGATTCCACGTTTTATTATTATTATTATTATTATTATTATTATTATTATTATTATTATTAAACACAAATGTGACTGAAGTAGTGAAAGACAGACAATGTAAGTACTATTCGATTTCATTATATATTTAATTTTGGCCAAACATTATTGAATTATATTACAATAATATTATATAACATTCAAGTCCATTAAAAATTAATATGTCATTTTCTCCATAACCTTTTATAACAGTTTATATATTTGAACGGCCACCTTCAAGTGCAATTTTAATCATCTCCTGTATATTAAAGTCTCAGGTTTTCAATGGGACGGGGCCTGTTACACTTGGCACGAGCAGATTAATGGCACAGCGACTCCACAATATACAGAAATGACAGCATGTCTCTCGAACAGCCACCACTCTGAACGACTGCCACGTATCAGAGCGAAACATGTAATGATGCCATTCAAACAAGCGCGGCTCTTAGTATGGATTAGTGGCTAACAAGCTTTCTGCCAGAACAAGACTGCTGACTACGCTGGCAGGGGTGAAGGCTCTCTGATGCCCAGAGCAGAGTAAGCTGTGGGCTTTCTTAACTAGGCCCAGCTCAGTTGCTCGCTTCTGTCCAAAGTGCTGTGGGATTGGACCATTAAAAGTGCACGGCTTGAGTGTATTGTCAGAAATTCCGCTGCCGTTTCAGATTCGCTGGGGTACGGTTCTCTCCCTGAAACGCCTGCCTGCGCAGACACTAAAAAGTGGCCTATTGTGTTGCGCAGGCCACAGAGAGCGAGCGCAGCCATGTCGAAGAATGCCACTCAGTGTAGACAAGAGAAGTTTGTTCACTGAATTGTTCACAAGTCCATGCGAGACTAGAGGAGTCCGAGCCCGGCTGAGGGTCCGTACCCATTAAAGTATAAAAGAGAAGGCCAGGTCACAGATTCCCAGATTGGACTGGAAGGTCGCCGGTTTGATTCCCTGAACTGGCAGGGCATGACTGAATTGCCCTTGAGGAACACTTAACTCCCCAGATGCTCCCTGAATGCCATGAACAGGGCTGCCCACTGCTCTGGGCACTTGCACTCACTGCCCCCCAAGTACGGTCTAATGTCTTCACATTAAAAGCACAATTCTTTAGATGAATCAACGACGGTCAAAAGCTTAACACCAACATTTTAAAGTAAATTATAAATTCAGAGATCACTGACCCAGAGGTCAGAGATTCAGAGATCAGAGATTCAGAGATCACTGATTCAGAGATCAGAGATTCAGAGATCAGAGATTCAGAGATCACTGATTCAGAGATCAGAGATTCAGAGATCAGAGATTCAGAGATCACTGATTCAAATATCACAGATTCAGAGGTCACCTATTCAGAGATCACCGATTCAGAGGTCACTGATTCAGAGGTCACCGATTCAGAGATCACCGATTCAGAGATCACAGATTCAGAGATCACAGATTGAAAAGAGACAAACACACCTAACAGAAAGGGGCGCAGCTCATATCATCGTTTATTTTTATTGATTTCTACTTCAGTGCAGTACATAAAGCTCGCTTAAACTTCTTGTGAACCCCTGCTGAAGGTCACCTTGAATCAGTAATGGATGCTGTTTCTTTTTTCTTCCCCATGTACGTTTATTTCTTTTTTCTTCGTACTTAGTCCTGACATTTTTAACTCTTGACAAGTGTCGTCTGGAGAGTTCTCCATAAATAATGCATTTTACAATAGCCAGTAAATAAGCAGCGGACACAATCGTTAGGCCTCCCGGCGGCCCGGCAGCCCGGCCGACCCTGGAGGAGCTTTTACAGTGAAGGTGACTATTCAGCTTAATGCAGTCCTCCAGGCCTGGGGAGGACATTTTCATTCATTAGAGCGGTCACAAGCACTTAAAGCACTTTAAGGACCTGTTAGAAGAGTGGAGGGATGGGAGGATGGAGGTGGGGGGAGAGGAGGAGGGATGGAGGCGATTGGCTGCCGGACAGCCGGGTTCAAAGTAAGGAGCGGCGAGATGACAGTCGGGGCCCGACTTCCTCACGGTCCAGTTCTAATAGGCCTGATTGAATTTGAGAGCGGTTGACTCTCGGGCTTGAGATACACATTTAATTAAGTGTGAGGAGAGAGAGAGAGAGAGAGAGAGAGAGGGAGAGAGAGAGAGAGAGAGAGAGAGAGATAACATAAAGGAAGATAACAAGGCAGATGGGTAAAGAAAAAAGGGGGTGAGAAAGACCACTGTACAGGCAGCATCACCAGCACAACATACAGTCATTAAGCACATAATTCAACAGCTTATAATACACAAACTCCGCATTAGGCATGATCTGACCAGTGCCCTGAACAGCAGCATAGGGTCAGACCCAGGTGAGAGAAAGAGAGAGAGAGAGAGAGAGAGAGAGAGAGAGAGAGAGAGAGAGAGAGAGAGAGAGCATGGGGTGCAATAAAATAAATAATATGAGTGAATTAATTAAAATACATCTGTTTCTGTGAACACGATACAAGCCTGTAGACATGCTCTCAACATTGATGGAGACGGGGGACACATGTTGGAGTGTTTAAACCCCTGACAGAATCCTGTTTTAATAAATAAAGAACTATTATATTATTATTATTATTATTATTATTATTTATTGTTATTATTATTATCATTATTGTGTTTATCTTGCAGGAAAGAAACAAAAGGTCCCCTCTTCGTCCTGTTTTAAGTAGAAAAACACACCAGTGATCATTTTTCTTAAACTACAAACCTGATCATACTTTTTAAAAGGGCTGCGCAGCTCATATGTATGTGTACGGTATGTACTGTGTATGTATATTTATGGGGCTGGTGGTTAGAGAGCCAGCCTTGCTGACACAACACCAGGTTGCCGGTTCAATTCCCTGAACTGGCAGGACACGACTGAAGTGACCTTATCTCCTCAGACGCTCCCTGGACACCAGGTAGGCTGCCTACCGCTCCAGGCATGTGTGCTCACTGTTAGACCCTCCGACACCGCAGCGTCGTACACAAGCACCAAACAATGCACTATAAATGGCATTTATAAACCTACAAACCATGAAACTCCACGCGTCCCTTGAGATTTACGTTCAGCGAAAATAGGCACGAATGTTTTGGACTCTCGGTACCTGGCAGTACCGAGCATTTCCGTTCCCAGTCCTTCTCGAAAGCAGATCTACATATCCGTGTGTCCTACCGTAGACGGAGTAGCACCGCCCTGGTCCTGTAATACAATGCACGGGTCAATTTTAGCCCAACACTGCTCTAAGACAGTGCGGGATTAAGGGCCACAGTTGTTGGCCTAATATCAGCCTCAGATAAGCAGTATTTTTAGCCTGTCCTCTCTTTGTCTCACATCAGTCACGTCATGAAGACAGCTTCTGCCTCTCCGGACTGCCTTCGGAGTCACAAAAGGGTTAATCCCAACATTTAAGGCTCACAGACTGCAGGTTTCCCCACACAGCTGCAGAGCCCACTACACAAAAATTAGCCTCCGATCCCCAGTAATTTACAGTAATCGCGAGCACTCAGAGTCTCGGAGAAAGCTGGAGTCGCACCCCCCATCAAGGACACAGAACCTCTCCATTCCAACAGCTTACCGCTAACACACTGAACTTTGCGAAGCCTCTTGTCTCGCCTGAGCTCAGGAACTAATTTCCCCGCAACAAGGGAGTTTATTTCGGGCAGCGTGAGGTGTCGGGGCATGAGGCTGACTCCGTCTCCATTATTAAGGCCAGATTAGCATAGCTGTACACTAGAAGTGAAGCACCCTCTCCTCTCCGCACTAAACATACGGCCTTCAGGATTACAAGCTGCACTTGACTATTTAAATTACTGCAACAACCGGCCATGCCAGCTGGGGCTCGTACCATATCGCCCCGGCCTCTGAGGGCTGAGGAGTGCATCACTGCATCTCAAAAAGGGAAAAAAAAGACGAAATGAAAAAGGAGAGGCCGAACGAACGCGTGCAGGAGTCATACGCGCTGAGGAGAGTCTCCAGTGGACAAGGTTAATCAGAGGCACAGGCCTGGGGAAATCATCTCGAAGACGATGCACGGGGCCTCCGAGTCGAGCCGACGGGTCGCCTGGCGCAGGCAGATTACATCGAATTATTTCAATTTCTGGACAATTGGTCAAATTAAAGCTGCTTTAAAGGTGATCTGAATGAAAATGATTATTATTATTATTATTATTATCATCATTAATGATGATTTTCTGGTTCATTTTTACTCATCATTTGAATTTCGAAATAAGAAAATGGGTCGGAGACAGAAAAACACACAACATCTGTGCATCTCTGATCTCTGCTCTGCTGTAAAACCGGCAACAAAGACTAAACTATTACCAAGACGAACAGAGAAGAAGAGAAAATGATTTCAGCTGAATTAAGGTCTAATTTATTCATGTGATGAACTGTTTAAGCTAAGAGTTCCCCAGATACTTCAATGAGTTGAGTGTGTCCCTGGGGAGCAGTGTGCCCGTGTGTGCGCACTGTGTTTGATTGTATACAGTCCTACTTGGTTCTAATTAAGAGTGGAGGAACTACTAAAGCAACTATTTCCAGTGTTTGTTTTCCTGTCATCCTCCTGGCTCCCGGAGGACCGGCTGGTTTAGGGTGCAGCAGCTGGGAGCTGGAAGAACTCCTTAGTGTACAGCTGCAGCATGGGGTTCAATGATCTCGCTTTATTTGGTTGTTTTGGATTATTGAATAACTACACACAACTCAATTAAGCAGCAATTTAGTATTAAATTCTAAAACCTTAAATATGTAACATTCCCACTCTGGTCGCCGTCGTGCAAAATCCTCATATCTCCAAAGCAGCAACTTAAATGGCAAAATAGATATTTGTATATGAAACATCAATCTGATTGCAGCCCTAATATATACATGCAGTCTTACGTCTTTTATATTATGTTCCTCTGTTTCTCTGCAGACTTTATTCTCACTCCTTTCACCTGATCTTCAATGATCCAGGACCTTAAGTATTGAACCACCACAGAGCAAGAACATTGATCAAAAAAAAACCCTGCTGCAATTAACTGCAGTAATCAAATTGATCTGATTGACTATATATATATGGTATATAATAATAGAGTATAGATATATAATATATATATATTTATAGTGGGAGATTTGCCATTAGAGGACCCTCCAGGCACACACGCTGAAAAATGGCTGCGGAAAATAGGGCGTTTGGAGCTATTTTGGCCAGTAGGTAGTTGAATTTGTGGGATGAATGCTGTGCGTCTGAAGAATAAAAGGTAATGTTCCTGGCGTCGAGATTACGATTGGCGTGTGTTTTACAGCCTGAGAGTTTGGCTTAGCGCCTTGAGTCCGCCAAGCACAGGTGTGCCACCACTCTTTGTCACCTGGGCAGTTCAGAACAAACTGGAAACGCCAGCCCGTCAGTCCTCCCAAGTTCGAGGTTGGTGTGTGGAGAGAGAGAGAGAGAGAGAGAGAGAGAGAGAGAGAGAGAGAGAGAGAGAGAGAGGACACTGATATATGCCTGAAGCAGTCCATGCACAGCTTGTGTGCTCTTGGTAAAGCCATGAATAAGGCACTTGTGCATGTACACATATAAACACAGATGCCCACACACACGCACTCACTCTAAATCTCTCACACACACACACACACACACACACACACACACACACACACGGACGCACACTCAGAAACATATTGAGGCCTCCTGTACCGTCTTGCTCTGTCTTTGTCATCTCCTCCAGTTTCTTCTGTTTCAGTGTGTCCACCACATCAGCCAGGCTGCCTTTCCGGCGTTCGGGCGTTCCAAAGGCAGAGCCGCCCAGCAGGTCGCCCCGCTCCCTCGCCCCCTCCTCCGGCTTGTGTGGAGAGGTAGAGTTATTCCGGAAGGAGTACAGGGAACATACTTTATTGCTGTCCGGCTCCTGGAGGAAAACAAAGAGCGGGGGAGAAGAAGAAGAGAGAGAGAGAGAGAGAGAGAGAGAGAGAGAGAGAGAGAGAGGGATTGTTTTGAGTGCCAAGCTGTTCCAGCCTCAAGTCTTTTCCCATATGCCTTCGAGACCTGAGTTCTGAACTGTCAGAAATACATACTGGCTCGATCCTTTTACATGCTGGAAAAATGTGAGTGAAACAAGACAAAATTCGCCCTATTGTAGCAAAAGAAGACAAGAAAGGAACAGAGAGGAGAAAGAAAGAAACAAGCCACGGTACGAGACGAGTGAATTTCGGAGCGACACAATTCCCCAACACATTGTCAAAAGATTAGCTCTTGCAGGGAGTAAATCAATAGTGGTTAACAGCGCTTTTTTCACCCCTTTCTCTTTCTTCCCCAGCGCAACTGCCGCGAAAGAAGTCGCTGCAATTTGGCTCCAAAGTGTTGCTCGAGTCGGCTTTGAGTGCTGAGCAATTTGTGCTCTGAGCGGCTGGCTGCTCTTCGCTGAACCCCGCGGGCCATCATAAATCTGGGCCCTGTCTGGAGCTGCTGTTGTTTTGCGATCCCACCTGTGTGTGGTTTAGTGGTTAACTGGGCTCTTGTCGCAGGCTGATCTCTGCGCGCCCTGCTTTCACTTAAAGCAGAGCGAGAGGCTCTGGGTCCGCGCCTGCACGCGGCTCGGCCCGGCTCGGCGGGGCTCAGGTAACTCTGCTGCCTCCTGCAAGTCAAACTGTGTTTGTGTTCCACAGATGTAAAGAGGGGGGGGGGAGCAGGCCCTGTGAGACCCTGTGAGACCATGCGAGACCCTGTGAGGCCCTGCGAGAGCAGAAATCCACAGTCGTACCAAAGGGCCAACAGTACTAACAGCACTAAGACACTGCATTCTTACACTAAAGCGGTGATTCCACCTCCTCCCACAGCAGAGAGTTGTGAAACGCAGGCAGCAGCATGATTGACGAGGGGCAGAGGCCTCGAAGAAAGGAATTCTGGGACGACTCTGGAAGGCAGAGGCCGGAAGAGGAGCACCGGATTGCTCCATCGTATACAGAGCTACTAATCCCTGCAAATATGCAGGAATGCTAAGAGCTCAGAGTGCTTGGCAGATATACATGTAGAGCGGCCGAGGCTGGATTCTCTCTGTGTCGTGGGCACAGACGGGCAGTTGGGCAGGGTGATTATGCGGCAGCAGTGCACAGTGGCTGGGCCGGTAGGGGTTGAGGTAATTCAGGGTAATCAGCTGGCACAGGCTCAGAGCGCTGGCCACACAGACGCCCAGCACAGCAGGGCAGACAGGTAATCAACAGAAGCTACAGGCACACTCTTCTTTCCCGTTCTCTCTCTCTCTCTCTCTCTCGCTCTCTCGCTCTCTTTCTGCTGCTCATTTGGAGCCATTCTTACATCTCCTCTCCTCCCTGCTCTTCTTCGCTCGCCTCGTGCACCTCTGTTGTTCGTTTACAGCCAAACCGCGCTCCTGGTGCGGACACACAGCTCGACGACAAAAATAGAGCGTCACTTAAAAAAGAAACACGTTCCTCCGCATCAAAGGTTTGGCCTTGAACAACTCCTGATCCCTCGATAAAGTCAAATTCAAAAAGAATTAAATAAATCAATCATTCAGAAATGTCGCGTTTTACCAGCAAGTTGTGAAAAAAAGGCCAAAAAAAAAGAGTCTGGCATATGCAAATGAAACACAAACCACCCACTCTCAAAGATCAAACGAACACAATTAACTTTTCATACGCCGTTCCCTCATTATATCAAGAGGAGGCTGAGAGATCGGCCCGCTTATCCCGAGACAATGCAGCGAAAATTCTTTGAAATGCTTTTCTAATTACGCCAATCACGAAAAACCTCTCTGTAATCCAATTAGCTGTGCTGTAATAGGGAGCACCTGAGCTGTGCACCACTGCCTGCCCACATTTGCATGGAAGGAACAGGGTGGAGAGCCCACCCAGGATCTGGGCAAACCTTGCAGAGAAAGAAAGACAGACGCACGGGCCAGAGTGGAGCCCTGAGGTCTTGTGAAATAACTGGCTGGCCGGCTCTTTCACCGGATTTGCTGGGCAGAAATCAACACCTGCCCGTGCTGTGCGTGCCTGCAAGTGCCTGCGCTCCTCCGCTCTTCTCTGCTCCGATATCACAGACTCCTGCGCTCAGCCAGATTCTCCAGACTGCAGCCCTAGTGTACACAAAGTCTTCTTCACAACGTCCTCTCGCAGGGCTGTGGGAACGCTGCCGAAATGTCACTGAGACGCGCAAGATACCAAAGATACTGAAAGGGTCATTTCCTTTCCTTTACTTACTGTAAATGGAGAACAGATAAATTTGGAAATGTCTTGATTTTCGGAGGGGGATATCTCCAAATAGCTGAAAATGTGCTGGCTGCTTACAGCAGCGTCTATGTCTCGACGCTCATGCGTCTGTGGACCTATTCTGCTGGGTCGGCTGCAGGATTAGCTGGCTGCGGGCCAGCAGGAGAAGAGGAAGGGAGCGGGGTTTTGTGGAGAATTGCCTTTTTTATGAGCAGCAAACAATGAGGGCCTCTCAGGCCTGCGTCTGGGCCCGCTGCCTCTTGGCCTAGCGGGACTACGGCTGAGGACAGAGGCTGAGGAGGCAGGCCTGTAGAGGCCTGGGCTGTCCCATGCAACACACACACACACACACTCTCAAGGACTCCCGCTCCCACTGTCTCATTGTCTCTCTATTTATAGATTCATAAAATCGGCCTGGCGTGCGATGCAATTCAATATGTTGTTCTCCGCAACTTGTACAGTGTGAGGGATCTCGAGGCACTTGTGGACGGCTTAGGACTTCAAAGCCGAGTGCTTGGCAAACTGTAAGATCTTAAGTCTTCATTCACTAGGGTTCCAGGGGGGCCCCTGCTCTGTTCCGGCAGTGTCCTTGGGACCAGGATTTCGGGGTGCAGAGTTTGGTGCATGTCTGTGTGTGTGTGTGTGTGTGTGTGTGTGTGAGAGAGAGAAAAAGAGACAGAGACAGAGAAAGAACAGACAGTGGCATGTGTCTCTAGGCTGACTCCCTTTTCTGAGCTCTGACAGCAGACTTCCATTAAAGGTCTCGGCCTCTGTCCAAACGCAAGAGGTCACGGATGGAAAATAACAGCCTATGTCTGCAGCCTACCCCTGCCCTACGCAACGCACCTCACACCTCACCGTCCACCCCTGAACACCCTCTGGAACACTGTCCCACATATCCCTTCATACACAAACACACGTTTCATCCACTACTCGTTAAAGGACATGGCCTGCGCATCTAAACGAACTGTGACCTGGCAGTGGAGGCCGTAAGGGGGGAGAGGGTGGAGCGTGCTGTCTCACCATGCACTGCTGGGCCGACACCAGGCTGTCCCAGTCCGATTCAGGAGGAACGCTGCTGCTGACGGGCGGCAGCTCCTCAGGGTGTGGCTTGCCGTGCAGCAGGTTGTGCAGGGGCAGTTGGGGCACCTCCACACTCTCTTCCTTCTCCCAGGCCAGATGCTCTTGATTCATTCCATCCTCGCCGCCGTCTGGGCCCGAGGCGAACGGAGAGGTGGATTGTTTGGAAGACATGATTCTGCTGGAAAAGAAACAGGGGTGGGAGGAGGAGGACAGAGAACAACGGAGGGTATGTAAGTAGGGGAACATATACATCAATGAATTCTGCATAATATATAAATATATATATATAGAGCCACACACACGTATATATTAAAGGATGGGTGATGGTGCAATTATTGTCACTTCTGCATACTGTACGCTGACATGTACGTGAACTTGGCCAGCGGCCTAAGCTCAATCACCCTATCTGACCCCAGCATTGAACCTGCATCCGAGCCTCCGAGATCCTATCAATAGCTCTCGGGCTGAGTGCAGGAGCACCAGCAAGCACTGGGGTCCCTCTTAATCCTTTGTTTAATGTAAATGGCCATGCTGAGCTCGGCTGGAGCGCTGCCTACAGCAGACCCAATCCCCCCACCCCGTAGCCGATTACCACGCTAAGAGGGTTACCATACCATATAACGCACTCTCATTAAAGCTCCAACACCGCCACGCACCGCAGAGAGATTCAACTCAGACATCTATAACGAGTCAATAAACGTCCAAACCGTGCTGAGCTTCATGCAGCAGAGACGTGAAAAAGTGCTTTTCTGCTTTTTTTTCAGTAGTAAGCATTAATCACCGCATGTTGATGGAGCAAAAGGGGGTCGTTCGCCCGAAAAGTTACAGCGAATAGGAATTTCCAACTTCCAACGCTCGACGGAGTTGGTAAATTAATTGATTTCAACAAGTCATCACGCCAAGGAGCATAAAATCCAACTACTCCACCCCCCCCCACACACACCCCCACCCCCATCCTCTTCATTTTCATCCTCGACAAATTAGCAAATCATTAAGATTTTAGTACGGCACTATTTCTCCAGGCAAATAAACTCGAATTAAAGAGCAGCCAAAAGCCCAGCAGCAGAAAACAAAATGTACAAATCTGTCACACGCCTTATGCCCACTGCAGCGAGTGGTGCGCCGGACGCATCAGGAGCAGGACAAAATCAAAAATGAAATGAAATAAATCACTCATTAAGGTCATTAGAGGAGCACACGCGAACGTAATATCACGACCACCTCCTCGTCTCTACATTCACTGGTCATTCTGTTCGCGGGTCACTCTCAGCACTGCAGTCGCACTGACGTGGTGGTGGCGCTGGTAAAAGTGGATCAGACGCAGCCGTGCTGCTGGAGCGTTTAAACCCTGTGTCCACTCACTGTCCACTCTAGGAGACTCTACCTAGTGTCTCCACCTTGTAAAGTCCAGCAGTGACACTGAGGGGTTTAGACCCTCCAGCTGCACCGCTGTGCCTGATCCACTCACACAATATCTGCTCTGTGGTGGTCCTGTGAGGTCCCGACCATTGAAGACCGGGGTGAAAGGAGGAGAATGAAGTGTTCAGATGGACAACGGTCTGTAATTACAGAACGAAGATGAAACGGAGTCATATCGCCCAGCCCTTGCCCTTTTTGTTTTACTCTACAAGCCCTGCACGTCTGTCCTCTGATAGCTCACGGCTCATTTCCATCCCAAACAATTAATACAGCAGCTCTCACGCTGTTCGGGACAATGGGGGGAAATTAATACAGAGGGTTCTAATCTAATTAAGCTCTTGGTGTAAATAACAGAATCATAAGGCTTTCCTACTGATCTGAAGTGCTGAGAAACAGCCAGCGCATGTTTACTCCTAATCCCCTTTCCTCTGCCCGCTTTGTGTGGTTTATCTACGCTGGATATCCCGCAATCAAAACATCACATTGGGACGCCATACACAGAGGACTGTCTCTCAACCAGCGGGGCCTGCGCTGCACTGCAAGCGGGCAGGCACGGGAGCAGGTAAAGGGAAGGGTGACCCGAGGCCCGGAATTGGCCGAGTTGGCATGGCACAGAGGGCACGGGCGTTCTAGGTCAAGGTTCTACTGTGCACTAATGTCCTCTCGAGGCCTGCTGAGAGTGCTGGGAGATGAGACAGAGGTAGGCTGGGTAATGAAGGCAGCCCAAGGTGCTTCCAGAACTCCATCTCCCTGCTCTGCCAAGTTTTCCAGCATGGGGTCCATCGGGGGATGAAAACAAATCTGACACAGGGAGAGATTATTTCAACGGCAAACTGCGCGTTAATCTGTTCATGTGCGCAGCCGTAGCTCTGCCTCCTGCCCCCTCATCCCCCAACACACACACACACACACACACACACACACACACACACACACACACACAAGAGATGTGCGAGTCGTACAAGGCTGTCAGATCTCGATGGCTCTCGGACCCTCTAAAGAATGAATACTTCATTTGAAGATGTGCCATCCATTTGCACACATGGCTGAGCACTTAAGCTGGCTTGCACTCTCCATATGAATTGTTAAATACAGTTCATTAAGTGAACTCACGGGCACGAGTGGCCCCCCCCATGCGACGAGGGGGTCCGTGATCATGATCACACACACGCAGGCAGGATCGTGTGCATGTCATACACATTCACAGACATATAAAGTCTCGGGTCAGCTGTGTTACAGCAGGCAGGAGTGGACAATAGAGGCCAGTGGAAGTTAATCAAACAGTCTAGGGCAGCTGTGTAAACACAGCATCTGTCGGTTAACACAAGTGTGTGTGTGTGTGTGTGAGTGTGTGTGTGAGGGGTTGGGAGAATGGGGCTGGAGACCTGGACCACTCAACACTTCTGTTTTCCCAAGCAATCCCAACCCTCAATTTTAATGAATTGTTTCCTGCAATACTGGCGAATACAAAGCTTTCTCCGGAATTGGGGAGTGATATTTGAAAATGAAAAAGTTCAGGACACGAGGCAGGGGGACGGGGGACGGGGGACCGGGGGGTGGATAGACGCAAGGGGTCTGGGACAGCCTAAGCAGGAGACGTTGGGGGTGGTCTGTGAAACAGAGCAAGATTGCAGATTCCGCTCCCATTTTTAATTCATGGATCCACAAAGCTTCCAGCACACCAAGCCCCCAGAACTCCCACCCCCCACCCCCTTCATCCCAACCCTCGTCTTCAATGGAGTGCGAGTGAAACAAAGCACTTCTTTTGTATTACACAGTAAATCAAGTGGTATTATTTTACCTCTAAAATATTCAGTCTCTAAGGCACTTTTCCTCCAGTCTCCTGCCATCAGTCAAACTGCTGAGGCATGAGAGTGAGGAAGTGAGAGAGCAAGGGAGGAATAGAGAGAGAGAGAGAGAGAGAGAGAGAGAGAGAGAGGGGCTGACTCCATCCTCCCGTAACATGTGTCTACAGCAATCTTGTTAGAAAATGCAACAGATCTGCGCCCGGGCTCCGTAACAGTATTTGTCAGTTGGAGTTAATAATTTATTAGGCAAGCTGGGAGGGCCATGTGTGTGTGTGTGTGTGTGTGTGTGTGTGTGTGTGTGTGTGTGTGTGTGTGTGTGTGCAGCCAAAGCAAAGACTTTTGCTGGGGTTTTGGGCTCGTGGCTTTCACCCTCTTCCTTGCAAACACACACAATCCGTACACCAACACCCCCCAGAGGGCCCGACCGCAGCACCAAGAAGCTCATCTCACACAATCATAGTCAAACACCATCCAAAAGTTTGTGGACACCCCTTCTAATGAATGCATTTAGCTGCTTTAAGCTGCACCCATTGCTGACACAGATGTGCAAATGCACACTCGGCTTGTCTAGTCCCTGTAGAGTCATAGTGAGGCCTGGGCTAGAGGGGTATAAATCTCCGGCCCTCCATGAAATGATGGTGCTGCAGTCATTCTGGATGGGCTGAGCTGGGGAGGTGCATCTCTTGTGGCTGAATGCAATCAAATTCTCACAGCACTGTTTCAGAATCTATAACTAAGCTCTTTTTAATGCCCCTCATTTTGAAAAAAGTTCAAAAAAACTGTGAATGGGCGGGTGTCCCGATACTTCTGTCCACACCGTGTAGCTCTGCTCTGACACACTATGATAATTGAATCACACACAATGCACAACACAGGCCGAGGCGAACGTGAAAGCCTGGCAAGTGGCTGTGTTTCTCTTTTAATCATTCCCAAAATGACCCCACCCCCACCGCGAACCGTAAAACGGGACGCTCTTTAAGTTACGAGGCTGCATTTGAGAGGAGGGGGGCACGGTAAACATGTAAAACACCCCTCGCATGTGAAAACGCGACCGTATTTTATTAAATTAAATCCCCCCTTTCTGCGCCGAGCTGACGAGCTGTGCGTAGACAGCCCTGCGCGGCAGCACAGTCGAACCGTGCACGCCCTCGCTTTCCTTTATTCTGATTAATAATTCAATCTGTTTCTCCAGTAAATAAGTCGGGTATGTCGGCCTTTGTGCATATTAAGCAGAGAATATATCAGGCCCGGCCAAAGTGGCTCGCGTATGAATTCATGACAAGCCCTCTCTAGCTCGCGCTCGATTACACAATAACAATGGACAGCTAACAAACCAAACTAATCAATAAATGGAGGGGGAGTGTGGCTTGTCTTTCCACCCCCCCCCCACAGCCCCACAGCCCCACCACCACCCCATCCTTTCAGAGGCCCACAGAAGAGGGGAGGCAAACAGAGAAGGGCCCTATATATAGCTGACAATATTGCAGCGTGTTTTAAAAGGATTAAGGGTTACGTTCTTGGGCCGCAGGGGGCTCATGTGGCCCGGAATGCTTTGACTCATGAATTGTTGCCAGTGCTAATGTTTCATCATGCACCAACCTCTGTTTAATTGGTTGGAGGCATTAGAACCCCCCCACCCCACTCCATCCCACCCATGATGCCCCATCCTCACCATGTGCACTGGTGTGCCCTGCAGGTCTTATGACTTGGGGGCCATGTGTCTTTGGATATCCACTTTCGCCCCCTCAATCGTAAGAAGCCCCCCGGTCTCCCTTTCTCACCCTGCTGTCTGAGTCGTCTCTCACTGTTGACCTTTTATAGACAATAGTGATACTAAGTATCTCCTGAGCTGTGCTGCGCAAGCCAACATCCCCCTTCTCCCCCGGCCTTCTGTCCCCTAAATCATAAGTCAACTCAGGAGGAACATTTTATACTCCGCTGCCCCGCACCCCTCCACCCACCCACACCCCCACCAAAAAAAACACCAGCCAGACCTATAGGACGAGAAACAATCACACGAAAGAGAAAAAGCGGGACCAAAAACAAGAGGGCCATTGTTCCCCGAGCTAACGATGGGCGAACCGAGAAACGGCAAAAGCTGCTTTATGACAGGGGCTTCAAGTTTCCACGGGTTATGGCGCGCACCCACACACAGAGGCACACGTGCACCAGCACACACAGCACACACTCTTGTATATGCACTGATGCGTGCACCCTCATACATACCCGCACAAACCAAGAAAAGCTGTTCTAATTACCCGAAAAAGACAATGAGATAGAAAACTCTGAAGGAGGAATCTTTAAGAAAGCAAAGCCCAGATACAGACTCCACATTACTGGTGATTCTGTGATTCTAGATCTCGTTTAAACACGTTCTTTCTTTGGTTTTCCTTTTTACCTTTAGAACCTTCGGGGATTATTACTGCGGCATATTTTGGTAGTTTGGCTTTTATTTAACACAACATTAAAAAAGTATTTAGGAGACCAGATTTAGTTCTTTTCAGGAGATAAAATGAAATTTAAATTAATTTTTTGTGGGAATTTGACCAAGTTTTGAAAATAAAAGTACTTGCACCTACAATTTGTTGTGCATTCGTTTCTTATAATGACTAGGAATCCTGTTGGGAATGGATCCTCCAGTGTTTCAGAGCTTGACTGTGATTAGATTTATAAGGATATTTAGAATAATAAGTTCTTTAAAATACAGTAGAGCAAATAATAAACAAAAACTCGAATGTCCTTTATTATTATTTCTATTATTATGTTTATTATTTTATTATTTATTATTTGTGGATCAGTATTAGTTCTTTTCAGGGGTTTTATTTTGAAATTTGAACACTGTGTGAGCAAAGAAAGAGGAAACAGCCCCTCCCTTCTCACTTTCCTCTATAACCCAATATCTGGGTCAGTGATGTCATCAGCCCCGCCCCCTCTCTCTGATCAGTCAGAGTCTGTATACAGGTTGATCATGTTCACGTGGACAGAGCAGTAAACATGCACTGGAAGCTCCTTTGGCATTTAAACTGCGACAGATGTGATATTACAAGAGTTTCATTTTTATTTCTTATTAATATTATCTCAATATATTCTAAATAATGATTCTATTCCAAGGCAATTTCTATTTGGTCCATTTATTAAAGGGAAATGTTGAAACAACACAAAGAACAGCTGCAAAGTTCACGTGTTAAAAAAAATTGAAGTTAAAAAAAGAGATAGATATTTTTTTTTTCTTTTCCTATTTTTGCTGCTACAATGAAAAGCACATATGTCTTTGCTGTCATACAGAAACATCGTATCTCCATTTTTCTCCTTTATCATGTTTCAATATATTGTGAATCAGGCAGATGTTCTTTATTTTGTTTAGAAATATCGAGGTGAATGTTCCAATAGAAAAGCTCCACAATGACTTACAACAGAATCTTTATACAATGACTTCCATTGTAGCTTCAGAAGGTTTCTCCTCCTGCTGTGAAGCTGCTGTCTTGGATATAACAGGCACGATCTACGACTTTCTGTCATTGTGTTTGGGCTCATAATAAGTGCTGTTCGGTGAGGAGCAGAAGAGGAACACGCTGTTGATATCAGATTCACCTTGAAGCTGTGAATATGCCGATACTAAACTAATCTGAATGTCCTGCCACCCCGGAGACCAGTTACCACAGTCATTCACGGTGGGACAAAGCAACTTAATACAGGAAAGCTCCCACCTCCACAGAGAGTGACAAAAACGAGTGTGAGACAGGCCGCTTAGGTGTGTGCGAGTGTGTGCATGGAAGAAGCTCCCCTCTTGCGCAGGTGACAAGGCCCTTGGCGTCCTCACCTCCCGTAATCAACTCCCTGTTACCTGTCAAAGCCAACCGGCTGAAAAATTACCAGCACAGCCAGCTCCATTTAGCACAATTAAATGATCAGTGTTATGACTGTAGGCTCTATCTGTCCAGAGAGAGAGAGAGAGAGAGAGAGAGAGAGAGAGAGAGAGAGAGAGAGAGATTTTCAAAACACACTCCTTTGGAGTGAGTAAGTGAGTGAGTGAGCGAGTGAGCGAGTGCACAGCGTAAACGAAAATCAATCGAGAGCGACTCATTCTCGCTCACGCCTTGCACTTCCAAGTGGAGCCGGAGAGGGAGAGTGAGCGAGGAGCAGACTCGTCTGACATACCCAGACTGGCATGCGAATCCGGCAGGAACAGCCAGCAGCGCTCCGCAGTCCGCCCTAGGCTTTATTTATCATGGCTGGAATTTTCCTTTTCTCTAACGCAACCCGAGGAAATCAACTTCGCAAAAATCCGTACCAAAACAAACCGGGTGAAACAATGAAAAATAGACTTCTGATGCAAGGACGGGATCTGGAATCAATTACTAAATTATAAGAGCATTTATGGATGATTATTTATGCTTCACTTTTGAACGAGGGCCTCGTGTTTGTCGGCAGTGGACGGTAAAGACGAAAAAACAGGCGACTTGTTTTAATGGAGCGAAACTCAACGAGTAATAAGCAATTACGGATGATGATGCCGAAATGTGCCAAATGGCGGGTGGAGAAATACCTCCGCTCTAGAAGAGCCACCTCAAGAGTTGTCCAAATTAATTTGTTTAAATTGTTCCTCCATAAATGTTGACCTATCCCCCCTCAAAAAGTCAACTTAATTATGACGCTGCTGCTTCGTCTCTCGCTGCACGTTTTTCAGTTAAATATCCGGCACTTTTGCGCAGCTCACAAGGACACTTAAAGGGCTGCTTAAAGCAAGCAAATGAAGGCAGCCACTTCCCAAAGTGCACTTCAGATATTGAGCAGACGGCAGAAAATTACTTTGCACAGTAAATTAAAAGAATTACAAGAAATAATATCCTGCTGGAGGGTCCGAGTGGGTCTGACTGCGTCCCACACTCACTAAGACTTCCACTACCAGTCCAAGAATCCTGGTGCTGTCCTGTGTGTGTGTGTGTGTGTGTGTGTGTGTGTGTGTGTGTGTGTGTGTGTGTGTGTGCATGAGAGCAGGAATGAGAGAGAGCAGGTAAGAAATCAGTAAACACTCACAGACTGTCCTCCTCTACTTGCTCGGCCACTGGCCCTCTCTGCTGTCTTCCGGTCATCACTTCAGCACCGGATGGCATTATACCTCCTCAAATCCCAAAAGTGCCGGCACACACATACACACACACACACACACACACATACAGACACTCTCACACACACACACTCCAGTGTGCACAGGCAGGCCGATCGTCCCACACCAGTGGTCCACTGTCTCAGGACACATCCACGGGCAATACAGAGCACACACACACTCCCGCTCGCTGAACCACACACACTCGCGGAGCAGAACAACCAGCAGAGCGGCTGCTACTAAGCTCCGCCACTCACACACACACTCTTTCACACACATACACACACACTCCCTCACTCTCTCTCGCCCCGCCGGAGGAGATTCAGAGACAAGAAAGGCTGCTTGTTGTTTTTTTTATTTTTTCTCCCTCTCTCTCTCTCTCTCTCTCTCTCTTTCTCTCGGAGCGAGCGGGCAGAAGTCGGGGCCTTCTTGGGGATGCAGTTCCCAAAGTGCCTTCTGTCACTGCCACTGCTGTTTAAGCAAACTTTACAGCCAGTCCAAAGCCATCGAGAAGCACAGCCTATTAGCTGAGCAACAGTGGAGCTTTGTGGTCGGCCTCGCAGTTGACAGTAAGTTATGAGCCCTTTGTGAGCACAGGGGAAGGAAAACAGAGATTGGAATTTGGCAGGAAAATATAATTCAGAATTCTCCTGTCCATGAAAGCTGAATTCTCCCTCTCTCTCTCTCTCTCCCTCTCCCTCTCGCGCGCTCTCTCACACATTTTCTCTTTTTGGCAGAGACAATCAAGCATTGTTAGGGGACAGAAACTCTGACAGATGAAATATAGCGGGGGCCTCTCTTTGGACAAACAGTAAACAAAGCGGTATTCAGGGACAGGTCCTTTCTGTCATTTATAAACTGAGTTGTCTTCCGTGCACTGGACTTCTCAAGTGTAAAGGGACCCCCACCGCCCATACTGAGGACGGATGGGGAGAAAAAGGGAGGATTTTTGGTGGCAAGAACTTGGTGGTATTTCAGGTTTCGGAGACATGTCTCAAATCTGTTTAGAAGTGATACGATACGCTTAAAGAAAGCTAATCGAAGAACAGGTCGTAGTCAGGAGGGCTCAACAGGGAAAGGGCAGAATAATTTTTTTGAAGATGAAGAAGGAGAAGAAGATGAGGAAGAAGAATAAGGGAGAACACACACTTGGGCTGGTACAACTGCTGTTGGGACATCTGGAATGCCAGCATACACTGGCCAGCTTTCTCCAGCAACTATCCCACTAATTCCTTTCTCTTCCAAAATAGGAGGCATTCTCACTAGTCTGCTCTCCCAAATTGGAAAATTTGTAGCATCAAATGCAAAGAAAAGCAGTTTTGTTCCCTTCCATTCTCATATCATAAATGAGATTTTAGTGTGGGAGGAAAATTGAGGAAATTACCTTCAACACTGCCTTGATTAAGCTGCTCTATTTTGGGGCTTTTAGAATGGACAACAGCTCATTAATCACCACTAACCCCATCCCTAACTCTTCTCCAGGCACTTTCTGTCAATGTCCTTGTTCCTTTTCTTTTCTTTTCTTTCCCTGTTTCACGTCTCTCCTCTCCTCCGGGAGATTGGGTCCACCCTTAAGGGACAGTAGAATAATTGTAGTCCAGCCCGGGACTTTTTCTATGACATAAGGTAAAGAGGGGGCGGAGAAGAACAGAGAGTGAGGAATGACAGGGAAAAACGACTGGGGGATGGGTGCGGGAGAAGCCACATTTCACGGGACACGTCAATCGGAAAATCAAAACAGTGGTAGTTCATTTGCTCCACCCAGATGAGGCCATGTTAAGAAGGCCGATGAATCGTGGGGTCAGTCAGGCCACACCTCGGCGATTTATGATTAAGCCTTATTATTTCGGGGGAAACTGACATTGATTGCCGACTCAAGGCGCAGAAACCAATTCATCGGCCCCCGCTGAATGAAGAGCATGGGCAACGGCGTGTGGCCGGGGTGACAGGTCAGACAGGAGGGCTGAATAAAAAACTGCCCAACTAAACGAATGTGCTCGGCACACTGGCTGTTTGGAAGGTGGTTAGAAGTTAGCCACATGATTGACAGCCGATACAAAAAATGGAAAGGCTCCTGCGAGAGAAGGAGGTCTTGCGTTGATCGGAGTAATTGCCTTAAAATCTTCTTCAGCAAAGCCATGGGCACAGCCTCTTAGCAATGCTAAGATGGGGCCGGCTTTAAGAGCAGCGGCCAGTAGAAAAGTGAAAAAGTGAAATGTGAAACACGGTGAAACACTCTTCTAATAAAACCAGGAGCTGACAGACAGGGTTCAACAGAAAAAAAGTGCAGCGGATTCCGTTCCAGCCAGGAGAACAGGCACGTTAGTGAATTAGACGCTGACTGATACAGAAAATGTCTCACCGGCTCACCATTTAACCAAGTGTCTGACCGCTCGCTTTCTTGCCTCCACTAGCTCACCCCACTCCACCGCCAGATGAAACGGCACAGTAGCCTCTTAAAAATGCTCAAAACAAATGCCGGAAAAGAAATCTCTGAGACTGCAGTCTGCAGATTTGCAGACCAACAAGCCCCATATGGGTAATAAGCAGCTCCCTCCCTCAGCCCCATGCCAATGGTAGCGAATGCTCTCCTCACTGCTCGGTAACTTGATCACCAGCGCAGCCACAGGCAGTTAGTCGTCAGGAGTAGTCATGTTGACTAACACATTCGTCTGTGGCTCTTTTTCTTCTTTCTTTCTATTCTTCCATGTTTCTTGTATTCTCTTTTTCAACCTCCCTTCTTTTCCTGGCAGGCACAGACGCATGCGTCACAACAAGCTTTAGGAATGAAATCATTAACTAAATTGCTTTCTTTTAAAAAACCGCGAGTGTGTGACGGGGTGGTGCGTATCTGTCTCTGGCTGCTGGCCACGGCGCTCTGGTTGTGCGCGCAGGCCGGCTGCAGCCTCTGTTGTGGTTCCCTGCCACCGCAGCCTCCTGCTCCATGCAGCCGGCTCTCAGTTTGGGGGCTCGTCCGGGACCAATATGAAATGATCGGGTAATCTCGACCACACTCCCCTCATCTTCCTCACTCTGCCAAAAGCACAAAGAGGCCCTTTGTGTGTGCCCATGTATGTATGTGTGTGTGTGTGTGTGTGTGTGTGTGTGTGTGTGTGTGTGTGTGTGTGTGTGTGTGTGTGTGTTTATGTGTGTGTGTGTGTGTGTACTCAAGACTGGCTGTGTAGATCATCATTGCTGAATCAATCAAAAGCATATTAAACAAACATACGTTTTGAGTCAGGGACTGAAGCCATTCAGAACAGGACTTATGGGTGATGTGGTGGGGAGGGAGAGTTGGAGGCGCTGATTAACAGCACTTCTGTTTGTCAGATAACACTCAAAGAGCATGGGGGACTTAGGATTTAAGGGTATTTAAGATTTACAACTTTCATCCCCAATAAATACAAAACAGATTATTAAGCAGAGTATTTTCAGGGCTTAAACTCTGAAACCTGAATCCAGTTTCTGGTCCTGGATTTTGTAGATTCTCTAGGTTTGACACGTTAGTCATATAAACAGTAAGCAAGATCTTCAAAAATACTTATATATATACTATATACATACTATATATATATATAATACTAAAATACATCCCAATAATTCATACCATGGGCAAAATGTTTACACTATTTCATACACACACCATGGTTCACAACAAGCTCGGATTTGTATACAAGCAAAATATACAGTTTTCTTATTTTGAAATAGAAATGAATTTCTATTTAGGAAGGAATTAATGTTCCTACAGAAACTGTATGTGTTTTACACTGACCGTGATCCACAGACTAAAATCGGATCTGAAATCTGGTTCGGTTCATAGTTAAAAGATTCAGGCCAATAACAGGATGCCGAGGCTACCGTCGCCCATCAAAGGTGTGAAAAGCAGTAGTGGTTGTTTTATTACAGATGAGAGAGTTACTGCTGAGAACAGAAGCTGTTACAAAGAAAGGAATTCAAGAACATCATCCAACAGCATTTACCTCATTAGTCGAGAGTGAAACAAAGAGAAAGAATGAGCAGTATTGATCCAGATCCATTGTTGCATGACGTATTTTATAGGACACTCATGAATGAGCTGATATTATCATGACTTTTAAAGGTTAAAGACTCAATGAAAGTAGGATAGAGAAGACAGAAAGCAACACAATGAACTTCCTCTGAGGAACTGACATCCTATCATTCCCTAGAGGTGAATAATACATTACAGGGAGCCTATCGAATCTAGTCTTTGGTAACATTGTGTCTGTCTAGCTCAGGGAGGCTTAAATAAGCAAAGCAAACAGAGGGAAGGTAAATAGCTAGTGAAGGCCAGACAAATATTTGATAAGCGGATAGGGACCGGGGCAGCGCGGGAGCCCTCCCACGGCCGCTCTTCCCTTCTCTTCTTTTTTCTCCATCCCTCTATTCCTTGCTTCACCCCTCTCGCGCTCTCTTTTTCCCCCCCGTCTCCCCCAGCAGATGTGACTTTCACAGCCTGTGGAGAGTGCAACCAATCTGCAAACAATAGCCAAGCGCTGACAAAGGTCGCCTTTCGCAATACGTGTTATCAGAGAGCTCAAAAAACGCCGCGACCACGCAGTGAGGCCATGCCCACTGTCACACTCTGTCAGAGGGCACTTCTCTATGTGTGTGTGTGTGTGTGTGTGTGTGTGTGTGTGTGTGTGTGTGTGTGTGTGTGTGTGTATGTTTTACCCATCCACTACAATACGGCTCAAGCCCTCTTAATAGGCCCATTACACAAGTTTAAGCTCCTTCTTTGACCTCACATTAAGCCGGGAGTTGGTGTAAACAAGTGCAATCCTATTAACCTAATAATATACATGAAGCGGGCTAACAGTGGCCAGGGGTCCAGGCAACTAAAGCTGCTCAGGGTCTTAACTACAGCAAGCCAGGCCTGTCATAGGCACTGAAAGTGGCACGGCCCCAGCCTAAGTGTCTTTGTGCACTCACACACGCAGGGTCACAAGTTAATCTCCACTAGTTATTCAGCGCTCACCTGCCCACTTTATACAGTAGGCTCCCGTCTGCAGCGGAGAGGTGGCTGAACTCCGCACTCGGCCTGTTTAAAAGCAAAGTTTACCTTCATTAAAGATGTTTAAGATGTCATTAGCTAATTAGAGGTTTAATGTAGTACCTTCCGAGAACTGGCCCCTGCTAGATCCTTACCCGGACTCAGGGTTGCTTCCCGTCATTGTAAAGTCAGAAGATCCCCGATAGCAACATTAATGTGGACTGAACCTGGGCTACAGCTGGCATTTACTAGTGACCCACATACCACTCGGATTGATGGCCAGAAGTGTGCCAGATGCATCTGCACGAGGCTCCTGCAGATGGCATTGCGTGAGGATGATCGGGTGATAAACACATGAGGGGTGTGCAACGGGATTCATAGATTGAGAAGAGGTGGTGCAGCGCAGCGAACGTCTGGTTCGATGTGTGGAATGTGCCTCTCTGCTTTGTATGTTCTTTCAGAAACTGCTTGTGAAGGACCTGCCTTGACTTCTAGAAGCAATTCTTGAATCCCGTCACACACCCCGCAGGTATTTATAGCCCAATCACGCTTGTACAATGGAATCTGCAGGAATGGTGAACATCTTAAACGTGCAAGTTGACTAATTTTATGAGCTGTTGTCACTTCTTAGTGGAGATCTTGTGAGCTAGTTTTGAAGAACAAAGCTTGGCTCCAGATTTCTCCTGGACGCTCCCAGCCAGCGCCAAGTGTTTAATGAGGAAAGTGGTGGAAAACTTTCTGTAGGAATGTTATTTGTGTTTATTCCAATATTAGTGTTTTCTATATATACATATATAATTATTACAATTGCTGTGCAGCAAACATGTCAGACGTGACCTTACTTCCAGCAACCACATCTGGCCCACTTCCAGACCATTATTCCAAGTGATAAGTGGGCCACTAGTGAATTCCAGACATGGCGGAGGCCAGGACTGGGCTGCATTATTGTTGCTATCAGCAGTGGGTTCATCTTTTTTTCCCTTCCCTGAAAGGCTCAGTAAAATTTCATCAGCGATGCTTGATGAGCTCATTTCGTTTACTGACTTTAGTACTTCCTAACTGTTCTCCTTGTCATAATGGAGCAAAAAACAAACTTCGGAATTCATCTTTCATGAAGCCAACTTCTAAGTGTTTCCACTTGAAACGAGCGCTATATTATTCATAAAGGTGCTGCGTTTTAAAGGCGACAAACAACGCCTTTTATGCAGCGTTATGAAAGCATAATGCCGACAGATGCTGGCTGCGTTTCGTTCTGGTGTCACCACACCAGCAAATGGAGACAGTTTGCGGGTAAATATTTAACAGCAAGCCACTTAGGCAGATACAATGCAAAGTGTGTGAGGTTGCATCTGTGCGTGACTCAGACAACATTCCTGCTAAGAGTCATTCTTAAAGACGTGATGAATAAATGAGGCTCGTCCGCTGTATATACACTGTATTTTCATACATTCGAGGGGGTGGGGGTGGATATATGGGAGTGGGTGTGTGTTCCACGAGTGATCTGCTCCTACTAAAGACATACATGTCTCGGCATTGAAGGAGCTGGAACCCGTTTCTGATTGAGATGCCCAGCGTGTTCGAATGCATGAGGGTGTGTGTGATAATTAGGCATATGTGTGTATGGGTCTTCGGGTGTTCCTAAAATCCCTGTACACACGTCAGCGGCTGGGCAGTCCAAGAACAGGGCTGCAGGCTATAAATGGCTGCTCCGTGCTTGTGGCTAAAAATACTGAGGGCTTCTCTGCAAATACGTCCTGAATTAAATACAACTGGAGCTCCTGACCGTGATTTAAAGCAATCCTCGAGAAACACTGACTTTGGATCAGAAAAAACAGCAGACATGCTGCTACCTGCACTATTTAACTCTGGTGGAGCTGCACAAGACCTCACCCCAGAACTGTGCAACACTGTGTAAGACAAGACATATTTTCTGTCCAGAAACGTGTGTCTTAAACGCATGAGAACCACACAAAGGCAGCTCAGCATTGCCTAAACACTCCGCTCATCTGGAACAAAAGGGACGTTCGGATACTTTTATAAATGCAGGGTCTGTGCTGGTATTTGAGAAATAAGTGGATCTGGATCTTCTCTAGAAATGCACTTCAGCAAAAACAAGGGCAGAATCAGTGAAGTGGGTGACTGACAGCTCAGGTAATCCAACACCAGCACTTGGCCGGACCCTTTTACTCTGAGAGGGAGGCTCTATTGAGACAAGAGAGATCATTGCTTTAATCATTTTCACAACTGTCTCTCTTTTTCTGTCTGCCTCGCTCAGTAATCATGTCTGTCACGTTACGAGCTTAGGAGTCAAGTGCAGGGTGTGATCTTGTGTGTGTGTGTGTGTGTGTGTGTGTGTGTGTGTGTGTGTGTGTGTGTGTGTGTGTGTGTGTGTGTGTACATTAGTGCTTTAAAGCCTCTGGTTTCTTTAACCGTATGGAGTGTGAACAGGAGGGGGAAGGTGTATGTGCGTGCAAGGTTGAGGAGCTTAGAGGGGGGAGAGGCAGCCCTGTCACGATACCCATTTATTTATTTGCATATTTACTTACTTATTCATGCATTTGTTTGATTTATTTTGGTTGATATATTGTCCCAGAAATAATTGTGATAAACTGACTGATAGTGTCTTTTGAAGGCCATTTTACGCCACTAATATAATAATAAAAAATAATAATATCATAATATAAAATCATAATAAAGCATTAACAAGTGCAATGAACTTTTAATTCCTAAGAAAACACTAAAACTGGAATTGGCATAAAAATGTAATGTCTTAAACATATAAAACATAAATGAAAGATTTATAGATTGTAAATCATATTAACAGAATTGTTTTTATATTTAAAATTGTTATTGTGTTTAAAGCAACTGTATTAAATAAAGAAATTGTGGTAAATAAATTGGCCACTGCTGTCCAATGAAAAAAATCTCCAAAACAGTCACATTACAGGACAAGGTAAGAACGTCCTCAACTTTGAATGGAAGTCGATGTAAAACAAGTAATTGTAGAGCATTTTTTATTGGTCTATTCATCCTAAATTCTTTATACTATATACGGCGTAGCTACAGGTTTCATACCGTGAAGAAAACCTACAAATACAAAAACAACGTTTGTCCAAAATACCAAAATATACCGAAAACTACCAAAATATACCAGGAAATACCAAATTATACCAAAAAAATACAAAAAAAATACCAAAAAAACCCCAAAATATACCAAAATATACCAAAAAAATACCAAAATATACCAAATAAATACCAAAAAAATACCTAGAAATACCAAAATATACCAAAAAATACCAAAATATACCAAATAAATACCAAAAAATTCCAAGAAATATCAAAATATACCAAAAAATACCAAAATATACCAAATAAATACCAAAAATATACCAAAAAATACCAAAAAAATACCAAAAAATACCAAAATATACCAAAAAATACCAAAATATACCAAATAAATACCAATAAAATACCAAAAAATACCAAAAAATACCAAAATATACTGAAAAATACCAAAATATACCAAAAAATACCAAAAAAACCCAAAATATACCAAAATATACCAAAAAATACTGAAAAATACCAAAATATACCAAAAAATACCAACATATACCAAAACAGTACCTGGGTCCACCTGCTGGGTCTCAAATTAGCTTTGGGGAAAAGTTGAAAGGTCGAGTAGAGTTGGGTAGAGTAGTGCAGGGATCATGCAGGGCCATAATAAAATACAATGGCAATATTGAGGTCAGCAAAAAATATTGTGGTCATGTCTGATTTTTGTACGATAAGTCAGTAACGTAATTATGTAGTTATCGTGACAGGACTAGAAAGACGCTCAGCGATTATACACTAGACCTGGAGGCTTAGCTAAAGCAGGCACTTTAAGCTCAGTGGTCAAAATTTCCTTTTTAATTCTTCTCTCTCTCTCTCTCTCTCTCTCTCTCTCCCTCTCTCTCTCTCTCTGTCTCCGAAGCTCTCCCTCCCTCTCACCACAATAACGTCACAACGCAGGCCCCATGAGGACGGTGGTCACGAGCGTCGGGGGAAAATACCTCATGTTGAGTAATCCATAAACACCCAGTGCCTCTGCCAGTGCACACAGCTTCCACTAACTGCTCCGAATGCACTGGTCAGTGTGGGCAGTGCCTTCAAAAACGCTCCAGCAAAAACCCTGGCCAGAGACTGAGAGTGGCAGCTGCAGCAGGGCCTGTCCCTCCACACACACACACACACACACACACACACACACACACACTCACACACACAAACACAGAGCGAAACAAGGCCAATCATAATTGGACTGTGCGAGTCTTAATTGAGTTTCCCCCTTTTGAGCGTGCCATTATCTCGGGCTAATGACGTCCACTGGCTCCTCTCTCTCTTTCCTCGAGTGGGTCTTGAGCGAGCCACTCATTTTCCTACAGTCAGAGTTAATGCACTATGAACAGTTACACCCACAGTCATCAGCGATCTGCATATTCAATAACTTCCGTAATTACATGAGCAATTCATCAGATCCTATCTGATTGCAGAGAGGAAGAGAGTCAACGTGAGAGTGAGAGAGAGGGAGGGAGAGAGGGAGAAAGAGAGAGAGAGAGAGAGAGAGAGTAGGGTAGAGGGGTCTGATTCCTGGAGGACACAAGTCTAATCACAAAACTAACATGATAATTGAATGCCTTGTGCGACTTTCGCAAGGAGACAAGGAGGAAGCACTTGTGGCTTGAGAGCGCGAAAGGCTGTGAGAGGGAAAGGGACTGCGAGAGTGAGGCTGACGGATGGAAAGAAAGGGCTAACAAAAAGGAGAAGAATGAAACGACTGGAAGGCTGCACTGTGAACCTGGAGATACAACGGTATACCTTGGGGTTACGACTGCGATACTGTAAGAACATCAAAATTAAAAATTAAAATTCGAATACTTTTATCCAATCAGAACAGCGGGACAAATCGCCGGGTAAATCGTTAATTCTGTATTCATGACAATAAAAACTATATTCCGATATTTTTTCCAGCGTAAGGTAGGGCATATCCTCAGGTAGCCTCCGTAAAATGAGTTTGTATGACATGTCGCGTGCTGTTATGTAGTTCAGCTTCAAATTAAAGGACGTACGGGACGGTCAATTTTCTGATTAGAACAAAAAAAATCTTAATGTTGTCAATGTTGGGAAAAAAAATTAAAAATCCTAAAATAGGAAGGAACAAAAAAAGGTCTTTTGTGGAGCGTTCCCAGCACCTGTGTGTGCCCTCGGCCACTGAGGCCCACCATTATGTTTGCTTAACCATGAACTTTTCTTTTTTTCCCCCTTTCCTAACATCCCTTTATCAAATTATAGATAATCTTATCAAAAATCTCTATTCCGATCTGCAGCTGAGGAGGCTTCTGGAAGGAATTCTGCCGGGTTTCTGAGGACAGACAGTGGCCTGACACTCCGGAGAAGTCCTCCTCGACCAAACATGCCACAGCACCACGTCCGTTTCTCAGATGGCCCAAAGATTAACTCGAAGATAAAGCTGACCACGAAGATGAATCGCTTCTCGCCCCCGTTTCCCTCCCCGCCTGGCTCCACGTAGAGCCGCCTGCTTTACAATCTCTCCCATCTGCTGGATCTCATACTTAGCGATAATTAGTGATGCCAAATTCATTAACCCGAGCTGCCATTACAGTGGCCCGCACCATAAATTAGCTTAATGTGAACAGACATATTCCAGTTGTAATAGGGGATATAAAAGGTGAGGAGAGGCACGCGGAAGCTGAGACACTACATCATGAGCATATTGTCCATGACAACGGACGATAATGGCTCCTGGTCCATTTGTGCTCGAACAATGTTTTCTGAAAGGCACTGGGGCATTTGAACCAATGAAGTACGAGGTTACTTCCAAAAGCTGTGCGAGAACAAACATCTGGGGGAAGGTTTGGGAAATCGTCCCGATGGTACGACCTGCTCGGCTTTCTGCTGTTGAATTGGAGTTATCCCTCATTACGAGCGACCCTCGGTTTATTGTTTTATCAAACATGATACGATTACACTCGTATTCTGCCAGATAAAAGGCTGAGCTATAATAAAATGCCAGACTCTGGAATAATATTGGTTGTGGACGTGTACCTGCTTGTGTTGGCCGTCTCTAAGAAAGGGAGGAGGCGGTGAAAAAGTTCGAAAAGGCGGGTGAATCCGCTGTTATCAGTGTCGGAGGTGCCAGAAACAAATGAAGAGGCGCAGAAACCCATCTTCTCCCCCTGCCCTCCCTCTCTCTGTCTCTCTCTCTCTCTCTGTCTCGCTGTCTCGCTGTCTCTCTCTCACTGTTCCCATCTCCAGCTCAGGGAACAGGGATGGAAAAGACTGGAATCCTTCCAAACAGCATCTGACAGCTACTTCTAATTGGAGGAGTTATTTTTCCTCCAGATCTCTGGCATAAATCTAGTTTGTGTTTATTTAGAGTCAGTTAGGAACAAGTAGGTTTTGGCCATGCAGTGCTTCCTTTTTTTCCTTTCTTTTCCCTTTGCTTTTTTCTTTCTCGCTCACTGAATTGCATCAGATCAGTCCCCCCACCCCCCTTTTCTGCTTCTTTCCCTCTTTCTCCTCATCGACTTCGGCGTTTCTCCAGTGAATATGGGGAGAAGTCTAGCTGCAGGTTCCATGTTGGTGTGACGGCAGTGGACAAAGTGGGAAGGCCCAAAACAAACTGCTATTGTAAAAGGAGATGTCGACCTTTGCTGTCCTTGGATTATGCCGTGACCTCCTTGTCTCCCTCTATCCCCCAGCGGTCTTGCCTAACAACTCCCAGCAAAGAGCCTATTAGGCCAGGATTCCACTTTGTTGTTAAAAAGGGTCTTGTCCTTTCAGCTCTCTCTCCCTCTCTCTCTCTCTCTCTCTCTCTCTCTCTCTCTCTCTCTCTCTCTGTCTCTCTCTCCTATTTTTTCAAGCCAAGGTGGTGGACGAACACAAGTCCATTGTTCCCCTCGCAGATGGAAGTTGGAGTTACTACGGCAACAGCACTAATCCCCCTTTTTACCACCTTTCTTCATATTATTGGCTCATCAAGTGCCTACCTTTTAACTCGGGAGCTGGACGGAGCCAGCGGCGAAGCTCCCTCCGGCTAATTAGCTATGATTCGCCCTGGACGGACAACATGATGAGCTAATCGAAAATTTGCAAAATAATGACGTACCAGGAGCAACTATTCCTTTTCCCGAGGCCCTGCTCTAAGAATAACAAGAATGAGGCCATTATCGAGCAGCGAACATTAGATTGCTGCCCTGCCACCACAACAGAGAGCGTAATTGTTCCAGTGTTGTCCACACAATCAACAACCTATTGTTGGTGACTTGAAAAATAAAGGCGCTGAGAATGGGTGCCATGATGATTGGTCCGCTCTGCCATGCGGGGCCCGAACTGAATTGTCTGCCAGAGAAGGTCCTTGATAGACTGCTGCTTCTCTCAAAGGGGGTGTGGATGAAGACAACTGTCTGGCTTTTGAGTGTAGTGAGGGGGGAATGTCCCTTTCTCCTTTTGTCCTCTCTTTTTCTCCCTCTCGCCGCTCAAATAACCACCGATCCGCATTAGGCCACCACCATTCACACCCTGAATGGGCTAGAGGCGAGTAGGCCCATCTTTTTGGACAGAAGGACGAGGTGGCCCCTGAGCTGGAGGCTGGAGATCTTGGCCTGCAGTGGTTAAACGGATCTAGAATCAGGACGTCCCGTGTTCGACCAGGTCTGGGCCACGCTATGCTGAATAAAGCCCGAACTGGTCTCCAAACAGTGTGTGGGGCGTCTGCTAAACAGGGTTAGGTCAAAGTAATCTGATTTCAGAAACACTGACTTTTCTCTTTGACTTTGACCATCAAGAAGGTCAATTAAACATGAGCGTGCCAGGCCAATAAGTTAGTCCAGAAGTGCAGAAGACCGTCTAAATCGGAAAAGTTTGCAGATCTACAGTATGTCATTGATCGCACCAGTGTGAGGCCTGATGAGAAACTGGGATCAGTGATTTGAACATGGTTAAGGACTTAAACCCACTGATTATCATGTATCTCTGTGTAACTGCTGGTCTGAGAACAGTAGATTTTTCTTTTCTTTTAAATTTTCGTCTTTGTGAGGCTTAGTCAGGCCAGGAGGGGAAAACGAATGCTAAGTGGGCCCCCTTTGCCTAGTCAACCTTCAGTGGGCTTCATTTATCTTCATCTTGTTAGACTAAATTAATTAACAATCTCGCTGTTACACACTTTCTCCTTTCATTACATCAAATAATGGCAGGGATGGAGGAGGAGGTCCTCTCCTCTGGGATTAGGACTGCAGCTGCTGGAGACATCTCTCTCTCTGTCTCCGTCTCTGTCTCTCTCTCTCTCTCTCTCTCTCTCTGAGAGGCACACAATGTCCCTAAGATCAAACTATAAAAAAGAGTGTTCGAGAAGTGATTTACAAACTGCAAACAACACAGTTATTAAAGTTCGCAAACTGACCTGAAGATTGTTCTGATAAAAGTTTTTGTGAACTTTAAAAAAAAAAAAAAAAAACAGAATAAAAGATTTTCACAGTGGAAAAATACCTAAAAGATCAATTATCACAGATACAAAGCTCTCCCGGAACTGTCTGGAGTGTTTGCACTCCCAGATGTATGGTATATATGTATAACTAGGTGGCCACTGCTTGTCCTGCCTGGTATCTCCAAACTTCAAACACAGCCACAAAAAGGTCAAAGGTTTTGATGCCACTCCTGATCACGGTACCTTATGTCATAAACGTAGGGGCTGGAAACATGAGGATGGAAACCCAGCTGGTAGTGCATTCTTGGCCCAAACTACTGTTTGTTGACTAGAGTGGAAGACAGAGCCTCTGTAAGCAGAGTTATAAACTAATTACCCAGAAAATACGCACTCAATCTACTTTCGTGAAAAAGGAAGACGTGACATCTAAACAAGTACCCGGTTCATCCTCCTTGACATCCCTTCTTACGAGTCTACTGAAGGCCCTGGGTGAGCAAAAGGGCAAAACCCGACTCAAAGCCTGGCTTTAATCTCTCCCTGATTGTTGAAGCCCCCTTTCGTCCAATCCGCCCCTGCGTGCAATATCTTTATACTGCCGCCTCTCATTTAATTAAAACAGACACTGACAGAAGGATGTGGATTAAGGAGCCGTAATGATGCATTTACTCCAAATTAATCACACTTGTTCTTCTCTGAGTAATGACTTGGGGGGGGGGGGCTAAAAAGAACAAAGGCGGGGTTATTACGGAGGCTTTCTTCTGATGAGGAGATAGTGGTTTCGGAGGACGCGTCTGGCTGCATGTGCTTGAAGCGTGTGGATGGATGAGTTGTACGTCAACGAAGTGACATTGTCCTCCTCTGTTCCCACAACAGCTAGTTACTGTTCCAATTGCCTTGGCCTTCAACAGGTGGTCACCGTCAAAGACAATCCCCCCCGCCCCATTCTAGCATTAGAGATAAAGGCGTTGTGCTTACTATAATCCCAGGCTCCAGCAGTGATCTGACTGCCAAATGCTGACACAGTCCTAATGTTCCATAGCACTTACAGCCGACTTAAGAGTTTATGCCGTGAGATGATCATATCAAATGCCATTTCTAAAGCACATCTCTAAACACCTAACTCCCTTATTCATTGTGCACAGGAACCCATATATCCAACATCCAGTCCGGTTTAAGTAAGCCCAAAAATACTTTCCATATTTATAATTATATATAATTATAACCTGCACGGCCATGCTTAATATCTGCTTGTTTGACAGCCAGGGTGAAGTGGAGCTATTGTTTGACCTAGGCCTGCCCTAGGACAAAAGCTGTCGGCTTCTCGTGGCCGAGCCAAAGGGATCAGAGCCAGCGTCACCTGTGAAGCTCTCTCAGGATAAGTGGGTCAAGCGGGTCCAAAAGGGCCACAAAGCAGGCCTTTTCACTCCCCCAGCAACACACTGTTCACTGCTGGGCGGCCTGCTATTGAGACTAATCATGTCTCCATATCCAAATCCATAGATCAGAGTGCATTTAAGTAGGATGCAAGTCGCGCACGTCAAGTAGACGTGGTACAAATGGCACGGAAAGGAAGCTGAATGTGGAATTGCTTTGAAAAAAAAAAAAGCTGATATGTGGATCGACTGCCTTTCAGATAAAAAAAGAAATAAAAAATCCTCAAATCAGATCTTATTCATAGCATAATGTCTTACATTTGTCCGGATTCCAGTAGAGCAAAGGGGGGAAATGCTGTTAATTTAATCAAATAAATGACCTTTTGAAAAAGAAATCAAAGGGGATTCATTAGCTTTAGTAAAGTTTGGCTGACAACAGCTTTGAAAGGCAGATGCTGCTACTGCTTTTAATGAGAGATCACTAATTAGGGTTGCTACCAGCAATCCAAGACTGGGGAAGGTGCTCGGCACAAACAGCCCAATGGCTAACACACTCACTGTTATTTACTTCCTCTGTGTAATGACAAGCACAAATTCTTAATTAGAATCACAGGAAGGTGGGAGGGGTGGGCGAGGTGGAGGAGGAGGTGGGGGCAGCAGCCTAACTGGGTTCGACTTCGCAGTTAAGCACAAACACACAAACGGTGAAAGATCGTCACAGATCGGTCGGGTCCCACCCGGGCCGACCTGGCCTAGTGGTGCGGGACGAGGAGAGGAAGGGATGTGGGGAGGTGAGGTGGGGTGTGACAGACACGTGCATGCACTACGTGGAGTGAAACATGTCTTTGGCTTTGTGACTGGCGAGGGGTGGGGGCATGCTTTCGGTCTGACTGGCTACCGAAGCAGCACTGCGAGCATGCCGGGGGTTACAAAGAGAGGCTGAACTAACACTTACATGAACATGAACTCTCACTCACACACATGGACACATGGACACACACACTCACACACTCTCCTAGTTGATATCTAATGCTAGGTGTTATGATCCTGGAGCTGTGAAAAGACAGATGAGGGGTTTTGGGGGGTTTTTTGGGCCCCTGAACCCCTGCGGCAACAACATGAGAAACTAAAGCAACTAACCTCAGTAACAAGCTGCTACGCAGAAAGCCCTCCATGTTCAGCATTTGGGTTCTGTGGCAGGAGAAATACACAGAGAGCCATTGTAACTCAGCACAGCATAGTAACTTAGACATAGCAACTTGGCATACAACAATAAGGGAGGGGAGACAAGAGACAAAAAAAAACATCCAACATTTCTCCAAATGGATCGTGGCTCATCCTCCAAAACCCAAAGGAAGAACAAAGGCCGTGGCCATCTCTGAAAAGTGAGCTCCTCGTCTCTCTGCGGAAGAGCAGCCATTTGTCATTAACATACATGGTTTTCCAGCCTCACGCTGATGATATGTTATCGTATGGCGCTCGGATCTCGGATCTGCGCTCCTCCCGCGCGTGGTGGTCCAGCTGCCGGCCATGTGTGACGGGGCCTCGGCAGCTTCTGAGACCGTGACCGCAGGGGCCCACACTGGGCCGTCGCCGGGCCAACACCGGGCCCGCAGTCAGGCCATGCAGGTTTTTTTAGGGGGGGAGGATGTGGTCGTTCATGATGTCATCACGCACCACAGAAGTAGCTCGGTTGCTGAGAAGCCTCGCACCACAATGGTTTGAGCACATGTTGAAATATTGGAACCAGGCGTTTTCCATTAGTCTCCTTTATTGATCTTTAGTTATGGACGTACGTACATACAAACAGCATCGGGACACCTGCTCGTCCAGTTTAAGGCGTTTGGGGGAATTAAAAATCATCTTGTGTAAGAGTAAATGTCTCTGCTGTGTAGGGAAGGCTTTCTCGATGTTTAGAAGATTGCTGTGAGGGTTCAGTTCACAGTTCCACTGCTCCACAGCTCAATGCTGTGGAGGGTCTTATACCCCTCTAGCCCACGCCTGGCATTAGGCCTGCACTGAGCCAATTAATACTTAAAGACATACTTCTTTAGCGCATATTAATCCCGGTAATTGTAATAATGCTAATAATGCTAAAAGCATCACATTCAAATGACTCTTCATTCTTCAGCTCACATCCAGCAACTCTCAGAGCCACAGCTGGAGATGCAGATCCAGAACTGCTTCCCCCCCTTAAATGCAGAGCTGCAGAAGCCAAATTCATCAAGTGCTGAAACTAATTAGCGATTTCTCTCATGTTGTTACACCCCGCTCCCTCACCCCTGTCCTCATCATAAATAAGACACATCAGAGCAGAAAGACACCCAGTGCTGTGCGTCCCTAAATGCTTTAACTTGCAAAGACACGGGCGTAATTTGCCCCATGTCTCTCTCCTCCCTTTCCTCCTTTTCCACTTTTTCTTGCTCTGTCAGCCTGCTTTTCTGGCTCTCTCCCTCTCTCTCTCTCTCTCTCTCTCTCTCTCGCTCTCTCTGGCTATGTGGAGAAAGACAAAGCCCTGTGAGAGAATGGAAAGAGTGAGAGCAGAGAACCCCAAGGACATGGCGCCTTTTGGGCCAGCCAGCACTTAGCGAGCCGGCAAACCTGCGAGGCCCTCAGGGCCCGACCCGAGACTTTTCTCGCAATTTCTCAGAGGAGGAGGAAGACGAGACGAGGAGGAGAGAATGGGCCATGCAGGCCGTGCGAGAGAGGCGGTGTCAGGCCACACACTTTCGGAGCGTACACAACCCACTGCTGCCACAGCAGTGACAACGCGAGAAAACAACAGTCAAAACGCTACAGAGCCAATCAAGCGTGTCTCCTCACTGCTGGGAGGGAGTGTTAAAAAACACACACTCTCACAAACACACATATCACACACTCTCACTCTCCCTCACCCTCTCTCCTTTTGTTAGAGGGCCAGCCAGAAGACAGCGAAAACACACGTAAGCTGACAGCGGCCACCTTTTTGTGAGAGCGCCCGCTGAAGAGAGACAGGAGACTCTCGGGTTAAGTGCAGTCTGAAAGAGACGTGTGGTTTGTGCTCTCTATTGAATATTTCACAGGAAATGAAGGGTAATGCGCATTCAGCGACTCGGGCATGCAGAATTATGCACAACGTGTCCATATTCAACACCACTGAATGTATAGAAGCTTTTATGACAACCGGTTATTAGAGGTAGCCAGTGCCGTGGCACTTTTGATGATGTGATTGGCTGGTGTTGCCGAACGACAGTCATGATCCATGATGCCTTGTCTCGGTGTCTATAGCGTGAATACAGGTCTCTGCCTACACTATACATACACAAGATCTCCATTGAACTGCTGAGCATTACCCATAGGAGCTTTTGCACGGTTTGCTCAATGGCAGAGACCTCATCCCTGTACCTGAGTCTCCTCTCTCTCACTTTTCTTCTCCCTCTCTCCCTCCCTCCTTCCCTCCCTCTCTGGCTGCTGCATTTCCTCAGTGTTCTGCCTGCTGCCGAAAGCCCCATTGTGGTAATGGAGACAACTAAGCGCGCTGTGCATGGGGAGTTAGGTGCGGTTTGGACAGTGAGCTGAGGAAAATGTGACTGAGCCACATTGTATTTGCTCTTCTCCCAACATGTAAGAAAAAATGAGAAAGTGAGGGAGAGAGAGCCAGAGAGACAGTGAGAGAGTGGGTAAAGCGGCAAGTCTCAAATTTAGAACAGGCCTCGTTTCAAGGGCAATGGTTTACTGAATGAAAAAAGAGAGGAGGATCGACATCAGCGCTAAAAGACAAGCTCTGCACTCCCTCTCCCCACCCCCCACCCCTTCTCCGACGAGGCGCCGGGAACCTGCCAAGATCTGCCCGTGTCCAAACGCTGAGGCACTTGCCATCTGCAACAAATGTGGTCCATTAAAGCAGTACCATATGGACAACAAGCCCTCGCTATTAACACGGCTTCTGCATGCGCTCCCCCGTCCACCCCCCTCAACACACACACACACACACACACACACACACACACACTCTCTCAACTCTGCAAACGTTTCCGAACTTTCAGTCAAATTGACTGATCGAATTAATGCACTGCAGAAGAGCGGTCTGGTGTGTGGGCTCTGGCACTGATGGAGCAAAGCCGGCGATTCTTTCATTAGATGCCTGGACTCACTTTATAAGGTGGGAGGCAGCCCATGTTGAAGGCTTGCAGCTTCCACCCTGGGGCGGTCTTCAATCAGCGCTCAGTGGATATCGAGGGCCACCAAGGACTTGTTGGTCTCTCATTGCTTTAAGGGACAAAAGCCTCCTCATGCATTGTGTGAGTAACTGTCTCTACTGTCCAGGGAATACTTGATTTTGAGGCACTGCTCATCCCATCCAAACTATCCAAAATTACTGGATGGAGCTCCATCATTCCCGAGAACTGCTGTACAGCTCAATGCTGGGGGGTTTTATACCCCTCTATCCCACACATGACATTAGGCATGGTGACAATAGGATTATGTTCTCAGACTTATCTGTTCCAGAGAGTCCTATTCTAATGGTAGCACATATCTACATGGACTAGACAAGCTGGGGGTGCATTTGGTGCAACTTAAAGTAGATGTCCACAAACATTTAGACACAATTTCCCATCTCTAACAGACCTCCTAAACCTGACAATTAACAGGTGAGTTAAATCAGGTGTGCTTGAGGAGAAAGAGCAATAAACGGTGCAGGAATCTGCCCCCAGGAACAGGACTGCAGGACTGTGGTGGTGAATCGGAGGGATATTCCAGATCCCAGAGCTAGGACTCAGCTGTGAGGAGACCCTTCCTCTAGGAATTTGAAATGAGAGAGGCTGTGAGAGAAAGTGTTGATGGGACAACACCCATAGACTATGAAGGCCTTCCCTTTTTGGCATGTGATGACGCCAAGGTTCTGTCTTCTGTTTTCCTCTGTAAGGAAACACACATACACACACATGCAAACCCACACACTCTTGCACACACACACCAAATCAATTAGACCTCTGTGGCATTCACCCAGTACAGAGGTTTGCGCTATTCCTATTTGTTTGCTTTCTCCTCAGTCACTGGTCTCACGACACTGTTCGTAATTAGAGTGGGGGGGGAGCGACACCCCCTCACCCCTGCATATTTCAAATACCTTGTTTTTTCTAACAGGTTCCAGCAAAAACACGCAAACTAAAGCAGGTGTGTTTCTCTCTCTTACCGACCTGGGCCTCTACTAACAAGCAGGTAAAGTGCAAAATTAGAATGCAGCAGACGGACACCTCGGAGTCCTCGTGCCTGACAAATGCGGGAAAACGAGGAGATAAAATGTGTTAATAACACAGTCCACCTAATTATGCAAACACTGGGGCTGACTGGCTAGTACTTGACCATTGAGTGAGTGCACAGAGCCACGAGGTGAATTTCAATGGGAGAGGAGAAAGGCTTAACTGTGGATGTCGCAGGGAGTTTAGACCTATGACACAATTGCATATCGCAGGGCCAGTGGTGCTTAATCCTATCAATTCTGCTTATTGAGAAATCATCTGCGCTGAAAGCCGACAGATTAAGCACATCCTCTTTAGAGATCAAGACAATATTAAAGCTCCCTTGTTTCAGTGACTTATTTTGAGAATAGAAACAGAGACTGGTGTATCGGTCTTGCTCACGAGATTCTGAGCTTCTGAGTGGCGCAGCCGACTAATGGGATAGCACTGTGATCCACCATGCTCACCGTCGGCACCCGGAGTCTAAGCGAGCCAAAGTGGACATTCTCTTTCTGGGTGTGTAGATGGCACTCTCTGCCCACATCACTTCCAGTGCAATACTGGTCGGCACAGGCGTCTGTTAGTCATTGAATCAGAGCTGGGGACCCGGCGCTTTCCTCGGTCGCAATGGCAGCAGTTCAAAAAGGGATGATGCCTGACTTCACATGTATGAAATAGGGTGGTCCAAATTGGGGTGGAAAAGTGGGGTAAAATGAACAGATTCTTAAACTATAGATTCAGATAGATAGATTCTTAAACTATCCATTCTGATAAGATCAGATAAAGCAGATACCCCACATGGACAAAAGTATTGGGACACCTGCTCACTGTTTCTTCGGAAATCAGTTCTTCTGCAACTGTCTCTACTGCCCAGGAAAGGCTTTCTACTCTATTTCTGGAGCAATGCTGTGAGGATTTGATTGCGTCCAGCAACAAGAGTGGCTTAAGCAAGGTCAGTGAGATCTTGTGAGATGATGGATGATCTAGAAGACAGAGATCAGGCTACACCCTGGAGTCTTTTTCACATGCTGAATCAACCAAAACAGTAATATCTGACAGCACTTGCATAATCTTTAATGTGTTTATTGTACTCACAGATAAAACAGGAAAGTTTCAGCTCTCAGACCTTCAATGATCCCCTCCCTAATTCATCCCTACATGACCGAAAAAGTTCTGGATGGAGCTCCATTATACCAGAGAACACAGTTCCACTGCAACACAGTGGAACCAGTGCTGCCCACGCCTGGCATTAGTCATGGTGCCAATAGGTCCATAGTTGCTCTCTATCAGGGAGCCCTATTCTATTGGCAGTACTTCTCTATAACATGAGAGGGGATCCCTTGTCCTCACATTCGCTTCATTATCAGATATCAAACTGTATCGTTAAATACGGTGACCGAACAGACATTAATAAAAGGGAGGACTTTGTAAGCAATAATTTGTCAGGTGTGATCCCACACAGGGTTAAAAGTGTGAATCTCCTCACTGTAGCACCTGAGTGTTATCGCATGCAGTATTACCATGAGACTGAGGTGGAGACATCATTTCCATCTGCTCACTCCGAGCAGTCCGTCTCCCGGCGTGCCATAACCACACCAGTAACCCCGTCCCAGGCTGTGCACACACAGACAGGGAGCGAGGAGCCAGCCCGACTGTCCTGAGAGCAGTGGAAAGAGGATCCCTTTAGGGCAACTAAAGTGGTGTATTTAAAAGTGACTGATGACAGTCTAATTAAATTAGCATTTCAGCTCCTCTCTGCTGAGCATGGAGAGGTGTGAAAGGGTTTTGACAGTGCTGGGATCCTACAAGGGGGGAAAAAAAATCCTTCCATCCACAAAATCTCACTCTCGGGTCCCCCTCCTCCATTTACACATAGCCCCCTGCTCACATGCCATCACGTGGGAAGGAGAGAGAGCGTCGTAGAAGAATAACATGCACGTACAAAACCTTACAACTACATATCCATGCACTGTATGGACAAATGTTTGTGGACACCCCTTTCGATGAATGCATTCGTCTACTTTACTGAGTCTGGCACTGACAATAGAATAGGACTTTGATAGCGATGAGATAGACAAACATGAAGCTTTTTACACCATGTCTAATGCCAGGTGTGGGCTAGATGGGTGTAAAGCCCCCCAGCATCGAGCTCTGGAGCTGTGGAACTGTGATCTCTGGAATGATGGTGGGATTTTGGGTTGTTGGGGGTGAATGTGGTGTCTGTGTGCAATCAAGTCCTCACAGCAATGCTCCAAACAAGACAGCGTAGAAAGCCTAGGTAAGTCATATGTATTTAAGATGTAAAAATGAACAGAATTTAGATGTTTGACCATATTTTGATCAAACATTGACTGGCATCTACAATTTGTTTTGCTTATAAGAACCAAAAGCACTTTATATCTCAGAATCATGAGTGATTTTGAGCTAAAAATGTAACATTTTTAATGAGTTATTTGTAATTTTAGATCAACCAGACTAAAATACTTAGCCTTAGCATTATTTTTGTTATTTATGTATCAGTACGTATCCGAGCAAGCAGCCCCATTCATCTCATTTTCCTCTATAACCCAATATCTGGGCCAGTGACATCATGAGTCCTGCCCCTTGCTGATCCGCCTGCATGCAGGTAGAGCATGTAGAAGCTGATTTCACCTGGTTAGACAGGGTGTGTCTTATTGTGTGTTACGATATGTGCATCATGTCTGCAGGTGACTCTGATCCTGAGTGATGAAGCCTAGAAAAGGACACATAACTGCCCACAAAGTGCGGATCTCGGGCTCTGAGCGAGAATCCCTTCCCTGGACAGTCGAGACACAAATGAATGATGAATGAAGGAGCGGGCGTCCCAATACTTTTGTCCATACAGCATACCTTGACTAAATAAGGCCGGGATCCCATTCCCCGTCCCACCAAAGCCAGCTCTGCCACGCTGCCACATGAGAAGTGAATTAATTTGTGCGAAGCACTCCGACATTAGGAAGGTGTGTTGAAAGGTGTCTGCTCATGTCTCAAATTAAACGCACTGCTGGTCAGCATTAGCACCTAGGCACCACAGCACGCCTTCGCCAGGCACTCAGGAGGCAAGAGAGAGAGAGAGAGAGAGAGAGAGAGAGAGAGAGACAGAGAAAGAGTCTGGATTCGCCTGTTCACACTGGAATAATTAGAACATGTCAGGAAGAATTAATTTCCTCATTTTTCAAAAGGATACACAGAAATTACCATGTTATTATATGACAGGGTCCCCGGGAGGATTGTATTAAATTTGATTTCCAGCGCAGCCCACACAACAAATTAAAGTCATAAATAAGATGGAAAGAAGCGGGCCACGGAGCATATGTTTATGGCAATGAGTGAAGCCAGGGGACCAGAAACAACTATCTTCATTTCATTTTATTTAAATCAGGCCGACACTGTGTGTCTGAATGACAGCGCTGGCTAATAGGCCTCGGATTAGGAGCTCCTTGATATCAGCCCAGAGATACAGCCACTTAGCCTGTTAGACACCGCACACCTTCCTCGCAACCCCGACCAGCTGAGCTTCTCTCATCTCTAATGGACACATTACCATGGGCTCACTAAATTACAAACCCCTCTTCCAAAAAAAAAAAAAAAGAAAACGGAATCTCGGTTTGCTTGCGTTCGTGCAAAAATCAATTAAGGCTTGGAGGCAGTTTCTTCTCTCTCAGAATCTTTACTGGATACTTTCATCCTTGTGCTCCTTAAGTTTAATTTGGAGCCTGGACCAGCTTAAAGGCTAAAATGGGAGGGAATAAAGTTACGATATAACAATGTTAGGCCATGTCCAAGTCAAACACTCGCAATTCGTTTGACGTGTCCACGCACTGGCGGGGTCTGAAAGCTGAGTTATGTGAGGGGCATTATGCTGTTTCAAGAAGACCATTTAGAAGCTGAAGCTGACTCTCCTAGTCATGCAGTACGTCTTTCTGCAATCTTACTCGACTTAAATGACTGTGGGCTTGGCGGCGTTTTATGTCACTCAACAAAAGAACTGAACTGCTACAAAACAAACGTAACCACTGAACTGACTGAACTACTGAAATCAATGCAACAAGTATGGATAGGAGTGGGCAATACAATGATATTTGATCAAAATCACGATTTTGCTGATTTTTGTTGATAAAAATTGATATTGTGTATGTAGTCAGAGCTTAAAAAACACTAAATATATATATATATATATATATGCACAAAATATATATGATCTTTATTTAACCATATCAACCACCCCAATCATATTTAAAATATTATTTATGTGCGACACAATATGATGTTATGTATATGTTATGATGAAAACCTGAACAAAGTGTAATATCAAAGTATCAGTATATTTAAATACCATCCTTCAATTACGTTGTTTCTACGACATAATCTGAACCAGACTCTACTCTGTAAGTACACCGCGAGTGCCGTCCCTCCAGAAACCAAATTATTTCCACATATTTACATATTTGGAATTAATTCGTACACCTGCCTAACAGATGTGATAATACGATATGATCATCCTAATATGATATTTTCATATTGACAATGTACTGCTCTGTCGAGCTCTAGTTGGTCGCTATGGCAATGTACGAAGCAGAGAGGCCTCTGACTGGCTGCATTCTCCGCTGCTCACTTGTCACTAAGCCCCGCCTTCACACGCTTGTTCTCGACCCCGTGACATGCTGACTGGGTGAGAAACCCTCTGATACTGATATTTGATTGCAAACGCAGGAGGAGGCATTGCTGTAAATACAGTTCTGAGTATTGATAAAGCAGTTCTAGTGCATTTTCCCGATTTTTGTTTCCAAATGATTAGAAACAATGAACTGTCTTACATTGTACTGAATCACTGGTTCGCGCAGACTGTCAGCATATCACAATACTGCCGTGACAATATTTTATAGCATTTCTATGTCATTATGCTTCGCAAATGAATGTCTATGTCTTAGTCAAGGTTACTCGGGCTGTGTATATCAGGGGGGTGTTGTATTAATAAACGAACACTTTGTCTCTTCCCAATCCCACGTCAAGGCACCTTTTAAAACGGCATGTTCTATTCACGACTTTGCGTCTATTTATGAAGCGCACATGTGGTGCATGCTAACATTGAAAGTAACAAAAACAATTAGCTGGTTTTGTCTGGTTTTCCTTTCTGCGAGAAAGACACTTTTCCAAGGTTAGCCTTATTCAAGCAATGTTCACAATCTGTACTGTAAGGCTGGTGAAAGGAATCAGACAGTATAATGGTTAGGGGAACAATAATTCAGGATTACGGTGCCCTGCCACCTTCACCACACACCCCCCAAAAGAGATTTCAAGGCCCTAAGACTTCTGCTCTCTTTGTAGAGGAGCTCAGGAACGGGGGGCTCTGTAGGTCTTTGATTAAGGCTTGTTAGTGAATTACAATCCCGCCGGCTTGTCACGGATAGAAAGAAAGACAGACAGAGAGACAATGTTTTTTTTTTTTTGCTTTTCTTTTTCCCCCCAAACTCTTTGGGCATGGACGTCATTAGACCCAAGCACTCCCCTGAGTCTCACAAACTTTAAATAATTTGTGAATCAATTAACTCACGGCTCTCAACATAACAGGAATTTCACACCCCGGGCTTGGGGCACATTATCAGCTCTGGAGGATTCATGGCGTTTTGGGAGAAAAGTTCATGGTTGAAATCATTAATTCATTTTACAGGACTTTTAGTTATGCATTACTCTGCCCAGCTGTGGACGCCTGGAGATTAATAACATGTTCCTCAGTGCGGCCGTGGCTGTGTGGAGCTAATAGGTGAAACGGCCATACCTTGAAAGGAAGGAAGACGGCCAAGTCTGTATTAGGTTTTACTCTTCGAAGAATTAGATAACGCACATCAAGCCATCAAAAGAGCCATATATCAAATAAACCTTGGGAGAGGCCGCGGCCCGAGCTATGATAGCCTGATGCTTGGATGTTGGGTTCGCTGAAGGGTGACTTGGAATAGTGGGAAATGTCAACTGCCGGAAGATCGATCGATCGACGGCTCCCCTACGCCCTAACCTGGGGTTTAAGACTAAACCAAAGTCCAGAAACGTACCACGTAGGGTCGCAACGGCCCGAAATCTTAACAGACCTGGTGAGAAACGCTCAGCCAGTAGATGCTGCTGTTGGCATGTTTCAGTTAAAACCTTATGAGCACTAATTGGAAAACTGATGGATCCTCTGGTCTAAATACTTCAGTAAGGAGCCCGAACATTTCAGAAGCCTTGGGAGCTCAGAGGAGTCCCTTTCATTGCAATAATTCAATTTCCAACAATTAAATCTTATTCTAAATTCCCAGTGATGAAATTTTATGTTCCTTTGCGTCTACTGAGTAAGGGGATGGGGGAAAAAAAGACACAAGAATTTCAGAGCGGTTGATGAAATTAAAATGCCGACCCCTATTGAGCGTCTTCTCAAGGTGAGGGTCAGTGGAGAACTGTATCTGGGGAAGTACAGATAATGGATGAGAAAATAACCATCCAAAGGTTATTCATTTTCATTAGGGTTCCTAGAGAGCTGTTTATTTAATTTTTTCCCTCCCAGAAAAAAAAAAAGATTCCTGAAGACTTTGACTCTACGGAGACATCAGCGCCAAGACATGCTAAATGCAAAACGACGGTAGCTTTATTAGATGAATGGCACGCAAATACAAAGAGTAGATTCTGTCTATTCAGGCGGGTGCCAGCACCCGCATCCTCAGGTGTTTCCAAATGAGTTCACACAGGAGTGATTAAACCACGGGCACAAACAAGCCACACGTTTGCCCAAATTACTTACCGCCTCGTTTTGTGATTAATTAAACATGCAGATTAAAGTTGCAAAGGAATTTAGATTAATGAGCGTGCGAGGCCTCCTTGATAGGAGCATGTGGGGAATCCGGCGGGTGCTTCCGAACAGTCCAAAGTGAAGGAGACAAGAATTTACGGGGGGCCTGTGCCTCTAGGGCCCTGTGTGTATGACCGCTTCCTAATGCAAACTGGCAGCTTTAAAATAACACCTTCCTATCAGGAGGCCATTGTGAGCTAATATGATTTCAGTTTGCTCAAACCACATGAAAATGAATTATAATATATATATATATATATATATATATAATGATTAAAGTCTGGTTAGACACTGGGTCTTGCCACAAGAGGGCATAAAGTGCTTCCCCGCTGCCCTATAAAAAGACTCTGGGGGGCTACTTTTGGGTAGTGTACCTCATGGTGAGACATTGTTGACTGCTAGGCCTCTATGACGCATTCAAAGACATTTTGCCCGTTTGACAGACTTTGACAGGGGACGAATCATTAGACGGAGAGAAGCAGGATGGTCATTTCAACAAACTGCCACTATCTAGTCCATAATTATGAAGCTGTTAGGAGGTGTTAACAACAGGGGCTAGGACTGTAACTGTAACTGTATTGTCTTTAGCGATGAATCCAGGTCTTCTTCGGGATATGACAATGGTCGGAGTACCGGAGGCCTCATGGTGAGCACTTCCTGTACTTTGCTGTGGAGCAAAACACTGACCTACGACAGACGGTCACCCCTAGTAGTGATACAAGGGGCACTAACAGTACAGGACAACAATATGTGACGTACAACTGGCACTTTTCAGCAGGATAATGCTCCCACACGCAGCAAGGGTTTCCCAGCAGTGTCTTCACCAGATCACCGCTCGGATGCCACCTTCAGCACCTATATTATATATTATATTTATATTTATGGAATTTAGCTCAAGCTCTTATCCAGAGCGACTTACTCGTGTTACAGAGGTGAGCCTGAGTAGTGTTCAGTGTCTTACTGGTGTAGCAGAGTATAGTTGCCCAGCTGCAACATCTGTCCTTGCACAACTGTATAAAATGATAATATCCATGTGCCACGTACCTCTAGGACCGACAGAAGTCACCAATAATCATTTAGTAAACAACACAGTAATGTTTGAGCTGGGCTGGGTTTTGAAATTGGCCAGTGCCTCCCAGTCTGGTACTGGGAAGCACATTCATTTCTAATGTTACATTTCAGCAATCACGTCACTTTGGAGCTGCAAGAGTAACGTAATTTCATCCGTTCTATCATTAGAGCCCCTATAGCTGTTTGTATGGTGGAAACATGCATCACAACACCCCTAACAACACATGGAGGAACCGATCGAGTACGGAAACCCTGAGCAGACACTGCTGTACACAATGCAGCAGTGAGAGAGCTGTTCGTATGTGATGTGATGGCATTGAGGATGAGAGTGAACGATGAGTTATGAATCCACAGGCTTTATGGAACTATCGCACATGTTTATTTAATATATTTGAATATGTGATTTCATTATATTCTACTGGTTTTCTGCTTTCTATTTAATTAATACGGTACTTTCTTGGATCCCTGCAGTACAATGATGCAGTCAGGAATGGCCGCAGCGCTTTTGGCAAATGCAGCCAAGTCCATGTTTTTCAAAATTCAAAATGAAATAAGGGAAAAATCTGCTGGCTCCAACTCATATGCACTCTCACTCTTACACACACACACACACACACACACACACACACACACACACACAAAGCCTACATGAACTACAGTACAAGGCTTACACTGTTGCCTGGCCGTTGGCCACTGGCCAGGGCATAGGGCCGATGTTTGCTGTTCTAAGTCAGTGGCTCTTTCACCTTTCTTCAGCCCCACAATCAGTGCTTCATGCCCAAAATAGAGACCCGACCCTGCAACTTATCAACGTTAATATCTGTGTTCGCACAGCCTATATTGGGACAGTGCGGGCCACAGCTGCTGCACTGTGTAAGTTACCCCCAACATGCTTCAAAAAGGTAGGACATGTAACCCCATCCCACACATTCAGACCAGCTCAGCACGAGCCCTGCATGGCAATCCAGCCATAATGACTCGAGCGTGCCAGGGAGTGACTGTTAATATCCTTTTAAAAATTCCAGGATTCAGACCTACACGATATTGGGGCACCTGCTCCTTCATTGTTCCTTCTGAAATCAAGGGTATTTAAAGAGTATTTAGAGTTTATATCAGTGGTTCTGAAACCTTCTGGACCATGTAGATTAGACGCGGCCTCCACACATCGTCATCTATTTTCCCAGTGGTGTTTCAGTGGTGTTTCCCCAACCGTGTGTAGCTTGCTGCAAGCTACCATGGGAGGACGTTTGATTATTGGTTGTGGTCAATAGAGAAGGCCTACTGAGATGTCTCGGGAACCTTGAGACGGGAAAGTGCAGTGTGGTGAACTGTGGAGTCTACACCTCATCCCCATTGAACCCTATATTCAGCTATTAATCCTAAAGCAGACACTGATGTGAATTGCTTGACCAGTTTAACCAGTTTAGTGCATGTAGTGGAGTTCCACAGGGTTCTATTGTAGGGCCTATAAAATTGATGTTAATAATTCTAGTTATGAGAGTAAAGGGTCTAATGAGATAAGAACTAAATACATGTAATTACATTTACAGGTGAGCACACATGCCCAGAGTGGTGGGCAGCGACATGCATTGCTCCAGGGCACTTCAGTCAAGTCCAGCCAGTGCAGGGAACTGAACCAGCAACCTTCTAGTCACAAAGCTGCTTCCCTAACCACCAGGCCATGGCTGCCCCAAGACGTTTTCCTGGAGAATACGGGCATCGATCCCACTACCTCTCGCATATACGCTCCTCCATCCCACGCTTGGCATTATGTTATGGTGCCAATATGTTTAAGCGTATCTACTCAAAGAAGCGGCATCCACAAACGTTTGGTCACGCGAACCTAGTGTCTGCTCACAGCATCGGTGCGTCGGTGCGCACCAGGATGAAGAGTTTGGATGGCACTGTCACGAGACAGTAGCACAAAAGGCGTCAATTAGTGTAAAACGGTCTAAACTGCCCTTAATTCTCTCAATAACACAGAGCTATTAATCGAGATCTACACGTCCCAATTTCTGCAGCGATAACGTGACACATGATATCTTCCTCGGCAGCGGCTCCCACAGCAGCACTGCTATTTGAGATGCACTGTTAGTTTAATAAAGGCGGGCCGGCTCTCCCCCCTGAGTGACAAGTCTGGCAGACAAAGGTGGTAATCACTCCTGGTCCCTTTGTTATTTCACCATTCAGCTCAGACGAGCGAACCCACACTGATCTGCCTCTCTCACTGACAGCCATTCACGGCGGACTTAACATACCACCAACACGCTACGAGCAAGGAGAGGGGGAAAAAAAAAACACACACAGGGCCCAGTGCAATAGGGCGCACTGAGCCGAGCTGAAGCCGGTGTTTGACTTAAAATCACAGGGATAAAGCAGGAGCATTAGTGAATGGCCGTGAACTTTGAGGTGGGATATGCCATTCTCACTGGCGTAATTATGCAGGGTCAACAGAGGTGCTTTCCTCACATTAATATAAGTCTGTCCTGCGCCTCATATTCAACTGACATTTGAAAAAAGATTAATGTGAACTTAACTTTCGGGCCGCTTGTTTGCTCAACATTACCTAGAGCAACACTTTGCCAGATATGATCTTTATTACTGTGCTGGAAAGAGAAAACTCCCATTTAAGACATATTGTGGCCGTATGCGGCGGCTGCACGGCGGCTGTTTTCCGAGGCCCTGCCTGCGTTTCCTTAAATGGGTCTCTTTCTTCATCGCCCTGAATGCTCTTATTGAGAGCGACTGGCGGCCATAAACTACCAATAACATCGCCCTCATTAGCATAGAGAATAGGTTCGCACTATATGCACAGATGGAGGTGTGTGTGTGTGTGTGTGTGTGTGGGGGGGGGGGTGTTTGCATGGAAATGGAGGGAAGAGTCAACCAACCAAAGCCGTGCTTTTCTAAACCAGTGAGACGGTGCAATGTTGTGATATTTCCATCTGATGTTGAAACTTCGTCAAGCAATTATCATCTCAGTAAACGTTATGTAGGTTGGTGATGTCACTTTCGGTGAAGATGCGCGACACAACTCCCAAGAAACATCACGTGTGAAACTCTATTTCCTTTCCGGCTGATTTCGCCAAGAGAAGAAGGAATAATCAACCGATTCGTTCTTTTCTTGCTTTTCTTTCTTTCGTTCTTTCATTCCTTCCTTTTTTTTTGCTATCTTTCATTCATTCATTCACTCTTCCTTGCTTTCTATTTTCCACTCTTTCTGTCTTTCATCAGCCAGGAGTTACGATCCAATATTTTGCAATACATTTGAATTCTGTACACTATTGGTCACCCAAATGGACCAATCTGGAACAGCCTAACGATGCCGTCCTGCCTCCTGCAATGACGGCACAGAACTTGTGAGGGGTCTCAAATTGAGGATATGAATTCATTTATTTTCTGTAAATTTCGTGTTTCCGTATTTTTTCCCCCACCCTTCACGATCCCTTGCGATCTGTGGGTAACCAAGGGCCTCGTAGGATACATCAGTTGCGTCCTCCAAGTGGCTTCATTTCTCAGCCAGATACGAAGAGTGCTCGACTTTGGAACAGCCGTCTGAGAGGTAGTGGGTGAGAAAAGCAGCCCGGGCTGCCACCAAGACAAGTTTGGGAACCGATACAGCATTGCCAAACATAATATCGGAATACTTAGAGATATCGATATTTTGTTCCACCCCTGTGCTCTGTGTGGCTTCACGGATTCAGGTGTGCAGAAGAAAGCAACAGCAGGAGAGAGAGAGAGAGAGAGAGAGAGAGAGAGAGAGAGAGAGAAGAGAGAGAGAGAGAGTGACAGGGAGCAAAATTCAGTCAAAAAGTTGGCCAAGGACACATGAACAAAAATAGACTCTACTTACGTAAACAGACCAACTTTATCCCCAGCTCCCAGCGATCACTGGTAAGTTGATTTTGAATTCATGAAAATGACCTGAAATAGAGAAAACAAATTATAATCAGAGTTTATTATTACGTTTCTTTACAGGAAAACATTTTATTTATTTATTTTTAGACTTCGGAATGGGAATGTGGGATAGAGAGCAAATAGAGAGTGAGTGGAGGGGACAGCAGGAATGAGGGCTGGCTGTCCGAGTGCAGAGCAGGACACAGAGAGAGAGAGAGTGTGAGAGAGGGAGAGAGAGAGAGAGAGAGAGCTGGTGTGGGCTCAGAGCATTCACAACTGAAGTTAAACAGCCCCCGTTGCTGTAAGGCCTCAAGTTATTCTCCCTATCCCAGAGGGACTCGGCCCTAGACAATGTTTAGAATCCACTTCTCTAATACCTCATTAATCTGTCCCTGCACTGTTTGATTCCACTAATAAATGGCTTTCATATAAAGTGCTTGCTTTATTCAATCCCTCGCTCGGCCTCCCTTCCGCCGCGCAGCACTAATGATTTATTTAGCACACCGGCTCGCCTAGCTCGAGCACGTCTCTTCAAGTCCACCAGCGGGCCGGCGAGAGGACCACGGGGGGAAACACAAACAAACAGACGCGCTTTTTTAATGCAAACACGCCTGCTTTTAGCCATTATCTCAGCAAAAGTTGGACTTGATGTTTCCAGCTTCTCAGCTGTTTGCAGAAAATGCAAGTAGGAGGGGGGGGTTGGGGGTGGGGGGCTTCGAGTTCAAATGAAATAAAGGAATGCATGGAGACAGGGAAGACAGGAAGAAAAATGAAAGAAAAAAGGGAGCCAGGGAAGTGCACAAAGCTCATTGATGTTCATTTCTCCACATTATTCTGTTTTTCACAACAAGCCGGGATCTCATTACCAGTTGATTTATACAATTAGCCTGCCTTGGCACCGCCAATTAAACAAGGACACAGGGGTTTAAGGTCACAGTTAATTGATCTGCTTGCAATTTGTGCTCCCTCCATCTCCAGCAGTGAAAGCAATGCGCCACCAAGCCCTTCCCAGAGAAGCCTGTCCAGAAGAACCGGCAGAACCTTGTGGATGTAGGTGTACTTTGGTGGAGTAAGATTAGGGCCTAAAAACCTCTGTTTAGACCTGCTTTGGGGTAACAATGACGTAACGATGACCTGCAGAGGCGCCGCTGCTCTGCAACCTCTCTGCAACCTCTCTGAAACCTTTTTGAAACGTGTGTTTTGGATTCAGCCTTCATCAAAAAGAGTCCCACTCCAACAAAAAGAGCCAATCAGTTTGCTGGTTGCTCTGTTGGTTGGCTCCAGATATCTGTTTATAATGACTTCATAGTCAGTTAACTCTGTTGTCTTCCTCTACCTCTAGATGGAGATACAGGTTTTGTAAAGGCAGATATTTGCTGCTATGATGTAATGAGAAATAGTTTATTTTATGATGACCTTTATAGTCTTTTAATGCTGAACATTCGGGGACATTTTTTTAATTTAACAGCAGAAACACAGCTTCCTTAGCTTAAATAGGATCCATTCATTACGATGCTTCTACAATGGAATCTAAACTAAGACTAAGACCCCCCACACACACACACAAACCACCCACTCACACTCTTTATCGGAATTACGTCATATTTTACCTCATATTTCGTAAATTACCACGTAACGGAAGATATTACAAATTGGTCTTCTTTTACCGGATATATCTCGATCTATCGATATTTACGATGTATTGTCCAGCCCCGTCAGGGTTAATAAGAATACGGCAGGGCGAGGTTAATGGTCTCTGATGGGTCTAAGTGTAAGGCAACCATCAGGATGAAAGCATGAAAGTGACAATTGGGACACCCCCCCCGTGTGAATGGAAAGCCGTTGTCAACGTAATAGCACATCTGAGCTGGAAGCCTGTTCTGAACTCTCCAAGGAGCTCTGCCTGTGTCACCACACACTCTCACATCTCCTGCACTGTGCAGTCCTATACACACACACACACACACACACACACACATTTCTCATATACCACCAAGATTTACACACACACACACCGATTTAGACATACACACTGTCTCCACACTGCAAACCCAGAGCAGTTTGCCAGGGGTGGTAATTCTATAAACGTTCCTCTCCTGCACATGTAGTACATACGCCTAATTCCTGCTGGATTTTAATAAAGAAGGGTCTTCTTAATTGCCAGGAGGGGAAGCGGGTGGGGGCGGTGGGGTAGAAATTAACAAGAATTTGAATTTAAAATGTGGTGGTAATTGAGAGAAACGACAAAAGAAAGCCATTTTACATGCATGCCTTATTTAAACTTACATTTGTCTGGATAAAAAAAATCTTTTGATTGTGAATAATAAGACAATGATATTACAAATAATTAAAGCAGCGCAATAAGCCCTGGAGTGCCATGAAAGCCAGTGTGACAGCCTATTGTAGTTGGTAGGCAGTGTCTCATTTCCTATGCTGGAATAAGCGGACGTAGAGCAGAGAAGCCGAGCAGGACTTCCCTCCTTCAAACCCTTCCTTTCCCTAATTAGGTGATCATGGATTCATTAAAGAGAATTCCAATCAGCTCCAGACTGCTTTTATTAGTTTCCCAACAGTTTTATTACCGAATCATTGTGTCCACAATTACTCTTGTGGCTTTTTCACTACAGTTGTTTTTTTTTTTCTTTCCCTTCTTTCTTTCTGTCTCGACAGGCACAAGGATCTGATAAACAGGCCATACGGCTACAAGAGAAGGGAAAGAAGGAGCCGGGCCACCACAAACAGCTTTTCTGATAGTCCATTAAAATATTGATCATTGAAACAGTAGGAAAATTATTCGGAGTAAAATAGCAGCATTAAAATAAATCAAACATTAATCAGTTTCCCTTTATTTTTTGCATGAAGCCAAATGTTGGGCAGTAATTGGTAATGGTGGCACTGGTAGCATTGGTAACACAGTCTGTGCAGACCCTCTTATTGTAACCAGTACGACGACCCGCTCCTTGAAGACCAGGACATTTTCTGAATTCCATTTGAACTGGGATGTTGGAATTTCAAGGACATTTTTAAAGCGAGTGCCAATAATCTGCAGTTCATGCATCGGAAACCCTTCCTATTTAGCACGAGAAACACGTGACAACACCACCAACTACGTTCATTGAGTCGTCAGTTTCCGTCAAATCGCTCTGTCATTACACCTCAGAGAGAAAAAGAAAGAAGCAGACAAGAAACCATCCCACCAACTGGCTGCAGGCCACTACAGGGACACAGAAGTCTAACCTTTCCATTGGTCCAGGCCTGGGGAGGACGGTGCACATGACCAAAGAGCTTATTCCCATGAACTTGCATGTGAGCTGGCAGGGGTCGGCCACACGTTACTGGTCAGTCCCCCAGCAAAAACAACATTTATCCACATTCTGCACTGCAGCAGAATAAAAGATGGATCACTCGGAATGAAAACAGTTAGTAAGAAGCATTAGATGTTTCCAAGAGGTCGAGGGGTGAGCACATAGCTTGTGCTGGCAACCCTTGTGTTGTATCCACTATGAATGGAACCGGTGCACACCTCCAACAAACACACTGCCGTAAACTCCCCGAGCCAAAGAACACACACACACACACACACGGCACAGAGAAAGACAGCGAACTGACGTCCGGATGTCTTACTTCATGTGCGAACATATGTCTTCTGGTAGTGAGGTTTGGACCATAAGCCTTCGCCCAAGAAGCAGCATCAGAGATTCCCTTCGGAAATCAAATGAACCTTTAAATTCCAGGCATGTGTTCATCTACAGTTGGGGGTCCAGGCTGATCTAATTACGGCGCGGCATAACCACGCACTGTGTCTTTGACTATCATATGACAGTGCTGTGCTATGTCAGCGGCCAACCTTCTGTAAAACATACAAACAGTGGCGCAGCGGTGGCACGTTTCAAGTGGCTTGTTTTCCAGCTCCATACACCCCTCCTGGGCACAGAGCTGGGCAAATACAGTAAAGTACTGTACAGTAAATGTACTTGCTTAAAAGCAGGTGCTTTTAAGAATCTAAAACTGTGCACCAAAGTGGATAAACCCAGTGGCCGTTGCCCGTTCCTCTAAACTACTCCGAAAGGGGTATAGCAGCCCTAGTGCCTCACGACCCAACATGGAGCATTTTAAATTGCCCCCCATCACCTCAGCTTTATTCGGGGTCTTGGAACCTGCAGAAAAAGAAATACATTACTTCGATATACTATTTCCACCTCTGTGCTCCTCTTAGTCCACAACATGTTAAAGAGGAGATTTAGCAGAGGTAGTTATTGGGACAAAAGAGCCAATCTCGCCCATCAGCAGGTCGCTCCCTTACCTAGTGGAGGCCAGGTTATCTCACCACTGACAGCAGGCCAGCTCCAAGGCTGGGAGGGGAGAAGAGAGGGAGCGGAAGGGAGGGGTGAGCTCGGTGGATGGGAGTAAAATGAGGTAGTGGGGAGGCCTTAAACCAGCAGCCCTGCCTAAGCTCCCATCTGGGAGGAGAGGATGAGACGTGGAAGGGGTGGGGGGTTGGTGGGGGGGTTTCTCGCTGAAAACCCTGAAAACCTTCCGTGCCTGCTGCTCGGCAAAGACCATTGTCGAATTCAATCTCCAGCTCGACAAAAATCAACTTGTGCCTGCACTTGCAGAGGAGAAAAACATGGTCCCGAGCAGCAATTTGACTTCATTATTGAGCATGGAGATAAACCTATTGGAGAAGTACCGAGGAGCATCTGGCTGTGGAGGGAGAGGCATGACGGTTGGTGGGGAGAGTGGGGGTAAGGGGTTGGAGATCCTACCACAGGTACTAAGTGAGAGGGCATCTCAAAACACATCCACGGTGCGGCTCCAGAGGCGAGCTAAACAGGGTCTTTTTTATTCTTAGTGGAAGTGCACCGAGGCACTGCCGTAAGAGGCAGCGGCACCACAAAGGCCATCTTTCTTCCCCTATAATAAATAAAATCCACCATATCATTGAGTTATTTGGGCCTGGACACACTCCAACAGTCTGGAAGCCCAGCTGGTGGAGAAACGCTAGAGGTCCTGGCATCACAAGCACCATGGTCAGGATAGAAGGGCTTCTACAGCCTCCCACCTCCTCAACTCAAGCTCAGGCTCAAGAGGGCCCGCTCATGTCTGAGAGCTTGCCGCTCGTTATCCGTGGTTTCGCACTCAGATGGCTGTGGAAGCACGGGATATTGTTTTTAGACAAAACAGCCCTGCTCGCACCCGTGGAGAGCTCCATCACAAAGCTCGACTTTCATGTCCAGCACACCAGAGCCGTTGCTTGAGACTCCCTCAGCCCCAAGAATAACGAGAGCAAAAGTTCCACATTAAGGAGAAGAAAGCATTGAGCAGCCAGTAAAGGCCCTCACATCCACGGGCAGAGGAATTAAGGTCCTGAGCGGCACTGCAGAAAGCACCTCTTTGATTCCAAGCTCACACACTCGCCGCTCTGTGATTAGTGGCCGCATGTCACAGCCTCGCCGTTTAGTCATTGATTTGGCCTTCGAACACAGGCCGATGGAATGGATTCCCCAGCACAAGGTGGGTTTTTTCCCTTCTTCTCACAGTCACTTTCTTTTTCACTTTTTTCATTTCTTTCTTTTCTTCTCCCCCCACCAGCCCACCAGCCCACCCACCCCCCTCCACACCACAACTATTGAGCTGGGTTATGAAAACAAGCCCGGTTCTCTCTCAGGTAATGTGTTTATTTTCGAGGCCCCATCTTCTACTTTACTGAGTCACTGGCCATTCTCTCGCTCTCTCTCTCTCTCCCGCTCTCTCTTATCGCCCGCGCTCTCGCGGGGCATTTTAGCTGCTGAAATCCTGTTCACCACATACTGGTTTTAGAAGCTGTGAAATGAGTGCCGGAGAAGCGTGGCCACAATGTCTGCCTGTGTTGCCACTGGCCTCGAAAATGGGCTCAGGGGCTTTTTGTCCAGGGAATGCATAAATGGAAGTTTTTAACACCTCAAAAGAAGGAAGGGCCTTTGTGTGGCCACACTAGAGAGAGACGTCACTCTCCTGAGGAGGCAGACGCGCTGAGTGCAGCAGGACAAAGGACCCAGAGCCTGGAGCAGCGGGAGCGAGGGTCTACCATGGGCACCGTGCACACATACACACACACACACACACACACACCTTCAGTAACACAGACATAGGCACACACACACACATATACCACGCATTTAAGACCTGCACACAAGACGTACACACAAACGGAGGTATTCACACATGCACACTAAATGGATGCTGAATGCACAGACTCTCGTGTATTTTTCTACACACTCAGACAAAAAGGTCAGAGACACGCGGAAACACCACAAACACACAGCACACTTTAAGAATGACATTTCGGGAAAGAGAAACGGTCTGGAATACTGGTGGAAGACAAAAACATTTATGCCGATGCCAAGAACTAAAGTAAATCGGAGGGGAAGAAAAAAAAGAAGACGGAAAACCAAGGCACGAAAACAAGTCAACAAACCCTGGCACGTTGATTGATTTAGACCCTACCTTTGGAAATAATAATTCCAGGCTTCCTGCTCCCGATTCCCTGTTATTGAAATTCATTTTTATTTTGTTTTTCAGACAACAGAGATGACAGCCAGAGCCGACAATCAGTGTGCATATTCCTTAGGTGTCTACAATAAGCATTTAAATGCAAATAAATCCGTCGCACAAAAGGACCGGCATCTTCCATCAGTGGCAACATAATCAACCTGCAATTGTCTCCTGACTTGGAGCCATTTCCAGCGACAAGGTCTAAGCAGTGAGCATCTGTATTCAAATGACTGCACTACTTAAAAGACCAGGAGCTGGGCAGGGATATTTTTCCAACAGTACACTCTGCCGAAAGTCAATCACATGGTGAATTAAACTGGAATGGTATCAATTGATCCAGAAATGATCAGGTTACAATCAGGCTCATCAGATGTCCACAATTTTTTTTATTTTGCCGTTGTTCTTGTTCACGCTGGTGCTGCGTGTGACGCCGTCCCATTTCCAAAGATTACATTTGCAAGTGAATTGGAACCACAGCGGTGAAAAGATCTGATAAGATTGAAATGAGGGAAATTTGAAGAGACGAGGTCAAGAACATGGAGAAGGTAAAGAAATGGCTCATCTGTTGGAGTCTATTTCTTAAAGAAGAAGAAGGACAGGGGGACGCTCTGTTAAGCGAGCTGAGGAAGGCCTTGGTTCCCCTGCTGGGTGGGCGGCTCAGCGTTTCAACCAATGACAGAGTTTAGGTTTTATGGTGATGAATGGAATGACAACAATACTTTTTATTGTTCTGGGATACAATTTGTGATAAATAAAATGCTTTTTTGAGTATATCATGGATATCGTCAGTGGTTAAAGAATTCTGACCAACTACTGTACTGTATATCAAGATATAAACAGACCAGGATACGGGCTGAGATATGGGCTGAGCGATATATCGATATTTATATTTATATCAGGATATAAACAGAGCGGGATACAGGCTGAGCGATATATCGATATTTATATCTATATCAGATATAAACAGAGTAGGATACGGGCTGAATGATATAATTATATTTATATCTATATCCGGATATAAACAGAGCGGGATACGGGCTGAGCGATATATTTTAAAGATAGTAAACGTGTTATTTTTTTGTATATATATTGAATCGTCATTCAGCTCCAATATATTGGCTTTTTGTGTCATCACCCAGACCTATGATAAATATCTTAATATGCCTTAAAATATTGTGATATAATCATTTTGATGTATCGTCCTGCCCTGGTTCAGACTGCCGTCTGCACCCAGCTTGCCTTTCGATTCTTAGACGGGTATCATCTTGTGGCCTTAAGCAAATCCAATGCTGTTCTCCTGTTTTCTTAGAAGGAGCAAAAAATGAAAGGACTGTTTTTTTTTTCAGTATTAGATCACGCCCATAAATCCCTGCCTCAACTGCCCACGGGGAAAGAGAAAGGGGGGTATGGAGAGTCCGCGCTGGGCTTGTGAGGAATAGAGGAATAACAGTCAGGGAGCGCAAGGTAAATGTTTTCTCAGATAGTCGGTGCACAAACGCACGAGCTCACAACACAAATGTAAATCTTCGAGTGATGGGAGGATTTGCTTGGAGCAAGCCCTACACAACTGGTTTAACCATTGAGACAATTAACATTATAACCCCTCGGTTTGGTTATTTACAATCACGGCAATCATTTTTCCCTCTTTGAAGCCCACAATTAATTGCCACATGTTGGAATGCAAATGACTCCATTTGGGAGGGCGAGAGAAATGATCGGTTCCAGAATATTTCTGCCTTCTTAATTTTCTAGAGAGGGAAATGATTTACAGGACGGACACAAATCTCAGCTGACACGACCGGAGCTGGCTAGGAGATCGCCTTCCCTCTCTCCCTCCCTCTCTCCCTCTCTCCGTGCCGTATTTTCTGCATGCCCCGCAGCTGCTCAAGAGAGAAAAGTAGAATGAGGGAGTTTGATAAAGAGAGAGCTCCTCTCATCTCTCTCTCGCTTCCTGCTTTGGTCCCTTGACGAAAACAGACGCAGCATTTGAGTCACTGATGGGTGGCGTAATTGAGTTTAACACTCTTTTTTTTTTTTCTTTCTTTTTTTTTTTTCAGCAGAGGGGGAGAAAAAAAAGGAGGCTTTGAAATGAGGAGGTCAAATTACCTCTCCAGTCAGGCAATAAATAAGTCAAACAAGGTAAGGGCTCCTGCCAGCATATTTTAGTGCCAAATTCAATTAGCGAAAAAACAGGAGATGCATGGTTCTTCGCTTAGCTATTAGAGGCACGTCCTTTCCCATGATGCCCCTATTGTACACGAGGCAATCAGCCTCGCGGCCGTGCAAGAAGAGCGGCCCAGCTGTACGGAGAGCGGCTTCGGGGACGCGCCCCCATCCCGGCAATCACGGTAGGCTTGGGGAAATTACACGTGTCACATGATTGTGCCAGCGAGTCAGGCCAGGAGGGCTGGGGGGTGAGATTATTGTTGCTCTATCTCAGCCCCCTCTCGACATGCCGGAGAGCCATAAGCTACCGACTCTAATGTGGTTATGAACCCATGAGCCAAACAACAGCACTGGGACCGCTGTTAAATATAATCTCTATAAGCTCAACCTGCTGAGGGCGGCTCCGGGCGCTGTACGTACAATGGAAGTGAGCGCTCTCGGAGTCATATAGACCATTCGTTTCCATTATGCCGTTATTCCATTAAGCCCAGCACTTTCCTGCCTTTATAAGTTAACCTACTGGTTTAATTTTACATTGATTAGTGCCAGAGAGAAGGGAAATGCCTCGACGCAAGTCGAGCGTCTGGTTATGAGGCATACAGGGTGGTCAGACAATGTCGAGCGAGTGAGTAAGCGAGACACGTACACACGCACACCCGGCTGGCCACAATGTCGCCTTTGTGACATAATGCCCGTTGCACGGTGGATTTTTGGAAAATAATCCAAACTTTCCTATCCCGCGTATCCAGTAATAACAACTTACATCATGAAAACTATTATACGTCCCGTGTTCCTGAACAGATTTCTACATTTTCGGAGCCCGAGGGGGGGTAAGACAAACACACCGAAGCGGCCGTTATGCTCCAATCGTGCCCAGAGAGCCCATTAGAACATGGCACCGGCCGTGTGAAACTTGAGGAACTCCTCACCTACTGCAGGGGAGAGGCCCGCTGAGCAGGGCCCAGACTGTCCGACGGTCTGAGAAAAAAAAAACAACAACAACAACGAAAACTCAGACATTTCAGACTCGGAACCCGTAGTTATGGTTCATGTTTGTTTGGGAATTTGTTTGCCTGGTGTTCAAGCGTTACGAGAAGCAGGCCCTCGGTTTGTGAGTTTGATGAATGTGTGTTAAACATCGGTGCCAGGGGAAGAGAGAGTCAAACACACACACACACACACACACACACACACACTCAGCTGATGACAGTAACATGAGGTTAGCATTATCGCCACTGAAAGCATCGAAAGCACTAAAAGCACGACAGGTGGGTCACATGAAAAGGTCTCTGATTTTGGTCGCCTGCCGAACACATGGCTCGCATTATTCCTGAACACAAACTGACAATGTTCCAACCAAAATATCAAGAGGCCTCCACACTCACTACCGTTTGCTATTTTCAAACGGGTCTTAGATTACGCCCTTATATCAAACCCCTGGCCCGAGGAGATGCAGACGGATGCCTCGATGTAAATAAATAAACGTGGGGAGTTGAGAAGATGCACAGAAAGGTGTGTGATGGTAAGAACCTGCGTCGTGATGCAGGGATTAGCATGTTAACCAACGATAACAATGATACTCCTTGCACAGTGTTAGGAAAACACCATTACATGCATAAAAAAGAAATGAATGGTTTGTTTTTTATCCAATCAAATCAGTGGGATAGGCTCTGAGTGGCTAGCACTGTGACCCAAGGATCACGGGTTCAAATCCCGGGGTCATGCTGCTTGCCATCAGCAGCCGGAGTCTGGGAGAGCAGATTTGGTCATGCTCTCACGCCACATCCCAACCATTTGTTGGGCAGTTTATCAGAGCTGGGGTACAGAGTACAACACTGCCTCTAGTGGTGGGCCTTGAGACACAACATAAAACGAACCACTGTCTGCACCTGTACATATAAACTATTAAAAATCAATCTATGAATCGATACAGTAATGCAAAACATAATATCGCGATACTTTCAATATATCAATATTTTCACACACCCTTAGTGACGAGAGGTGAGTTGATACACGAGACGCTTGGCTGGGACCGAGCACCGGCTCTCAGGCTCTCAGCTCATACGATTTACCACCTTCTCCTCCAGATTTTTCAACAGCTTAATTGCCTCTATGCACACGGAGTCTCGAAAGCACACAGAAGCCACAACGTGTCCCGAGAATATATATATCAGAGTGTAAAAATGACTCTTGTGAAATCAATGAAAAAAATTAATCACAAAAAAGACGCCTTTACACGCTGTGTGTGATGTGCTAAAAGCATTCCAGCATTGAACCGTACCTCTGTGAAGCACATAAAAGTTAAAAAATCTGATGCACACCCCGGCCTTTTGTTGTGCAGCTCACAACAGTGAGCTCGGTTGTAATGCACAACAATTTAGCCAAGTGCAGGAAATACGACACTTTTCTAAAGGCTGTGAAAGGCGTCAAGATAAGCAGTCTTCTGCCTCACATTCTCAGAAGCGTAAGCTTTTTGGCTTTCTGCCGTTTTTTTTATGTATCGCTTGCCGAGCGCAATCCCATGCCCTGCTGAAATCAAAAGCTGTAATAGGAAGGTAAGCCACTGTCATTCTAAGAGGGAAGTCGGTCGTGAAATTGTAAAATTGTGGCGAAAATAACTCTCTGTGTCTCGTTTTTGTTATGAATCCTGACTGTTATGATTCTTATAAAAATGAGGCGGTCACATGGCAGACCGTACTAATACTAATCTCCCTGTAGAAGTGAAGCGCTAATAAAACGCCTCTTCATCTGCCTCTCTTAAAGAGGCTTTGAAGTTCACGGCAACGCTGTGCTCCTCGGTGAGCTGGCCAGAGGAGATGAGGCCTTGGCTTTCCTCCCCCTCCAACCATCTGCATTCCTCTCCATTTCAACTTTAATTTGCTGTGAAAGTCCAGTGCATTATTCCTGCGTGCCAGGCTGATAACGTACGAAAATACGCGTCAAACTCAGTCCACCTCGCCATTTTTACTCGGCCTTGTTCTGCTGGATTCCAGAACGGGAAGAGGAGACAGAGACAAACTGTCTACACTTCCAGGAGTGTTAACTCCTGAGAGGGAGGAACCCAAAGAAACGTGTGGTTAATAGGAGGTTGTGTGAATGTTGCGCAGACGTTCTGAGGCTCTTAGAACCTTTAATCTGACAGGTTTTCTGGAAAGTCCAGGAATTTGATTTTTATTTACTTATTTATGTTTGTTTGTTTGTTTGTTTGTTTATTCTCACATTTGAATATTATTTATCGGTGTAAATTTAAAAAAATAATAAATCTCATGTTCAAGTCAAAATAAGTAAATATTGTGTATCAGTGTGATATCATTATGACAATTGTATTACATTTTATCGCATTGTATTTTACACAGCTATATCGTCCGCCTGAGCCAGCCATTAAGGGTTCGTTGGACGTCCTGGCAAATTGTCTGTGAGATGTAAATTGTTGGATGTCAAATTTCACAATTAATTTCACAAGTAACTTTTTGAAGTTAACTCTTAGAACCCTAGAACCTCACTTTACAGGCAGTTACATGCTGTTTTCTAGGCCTCGTGACCCAGGATCTAGACAGTGTTCACATTTCAAAATAAAAGTCCTCAGAAGGGAAAATACTGATATGTAACAAAAATAATCATTGAGGTTCTTTTATTTGGACCACTGTGAAGTATTTTGAAGGACTTCTTATTATAAAAATCCTGGTCAATATTTACAAATTGCCCCAAACACTGTGGATCATCAATTTCTAACAGGATTTAATATAAAGTAATAAAAAGTGAGATATAAAGTGCTTTTAGTTTTTATCAACAAATAAAGCACAAGACATTAAGGACCGAAATACATTTTTGATCAAAACATGACAAAATTCATATAAATATTTAAGTTATTTTACTTTTTACATCTTAAATGAAGACAAATCTGGGTAGTCTATTGTCTACTATTAATAATTTTATATTAAAAAAAATAAACTGTAAACAAAACTGACATAATTATCTTAGAAAATCCAACTGGCATCATATATAAAACATATATAAAACAATATAAACATATATATATATATATATATATATATATATATATTATATATATATATATATATATATATATATATATATATATATATATTTATGTTTATATTGTTTTATATATATTTTATATATGTTTATATTGTTTGTTTATATATGTTTTTATGTGTTATATATATATATATATATATATATATATATATATACCTATATATATATATATATGTTTTATGTTGTTTTATATATGTTATATATATATATATATATATATGTAATATATATATATATATATATATATATATATATATTATATATATATATATATATATATATATATATATATATATAACATATATATATATATATAGTGAGATTACATTAAAGGTTTTGTGTTTGTTTTTTTCAGGCTAGAATCAGACTTGCTCTCAATACATTATGTTCTCAAACTAGGCAGCTTTTAGGTAATTCCATGTTGCCATCTGAGATCCAAGGCTGACCAAGCTTTTTCTGTTACTGCACCTAAACTTTGGAAGAGTCTTCCATTCTTCAAGTCTCCTAACATTTTGATACAATAACTTCTGGACACTTGATACATCATCTCTAACTACAAATCCAGCTCAAAGTAGCCAAATTAAAATCCCAGTTGAAATACTAAAGGAGCTTCCAGTGCATGTTTACTGCTCTGTCACGTGAACATGATCAACCTGCATACAGACTCTGACTGATCAGAGAGAGGAAATGGGGCTGATGCTTCAACCTGCATACAGACTCTGACTGATCAGAGAGAGGGGGCGGGGCTGATGCTCAACCTGCATACAGACTCTGACTGATCAGAGAGAGGGGGCGGGGCTAATTACACCACTGACCCAGATATTGGGTTATAGAGGAAAATGAAGGGAGAGGGGATGTTTGCTCTCTTTCTTTGCACAGTGTTCAAAATTCAGAGTCCAAATTTCAAGTCTTGAGCAGGGCTAATATTAATACATTGGCCCGCAGTGAAGTATTGTGAACAACATTAATTAAACATTAAATCATTTTTTCAATCTAATCAAACAGTCATTTGAAAAACATCTGATCAAAATTGGCTTCTAAAGGTTAAAGGCACATTTATTTGCTTGGTTTACTCCACAGTACTTTCATTAACACTTGACTATAAAAAAAATCTTATCTATTTATTGTATGAATTGTAAGTTTTCCGAACGTTCTACTAATGCTGGCGAAACCATCATTACATCACGTGTTTACCAAACCTGGAACGTTCCTTATTTCATTATTTGTAACTTTACGGAGTGAAAACCTTCCCAGAACCTTTTTGAAACATTGCTGAACGTTCCTATAACATTCCCTTCTAGTCGGGAAGGTGGATGTGTATTAAAGGCCTGATATCAGGGCACATTTTCTGCCCAATAACAAGAGCTGCAAAGGGCCTCGATGAGATCTGCACTGTAAAGATGATATCATAGCTTTGCGGTTGCACAGCAGTCTGGAAGATGCATACCTCTCCATGATAGAGAGAGAGAGAGAGAGAGAGAGAGAGAGAGAGAGAGAGAGAGAGAGAGAGAGAGAGAGAAAACTCCACATAATATTTCTGCTTGCCTTTTCCATTTGAATATTCATCCCGTTTCCACGTCCCCTGTGAAACTCTTCTAATCAGAGTCACTTCCCCTTTAATCACGGGGGCTGTAATTATGTTCTGATAAAGCTTTTTAGCGCACTCCTCTGTGTCACTCACATAAGCTGGAGCATGGAATGCCATACTAACAGCCTCCGAGATGCGGAACCTGCCAGCAGGGCCAGTGGAGCTCGATGATATTATTAATTCTTACATTCTCAACAAGCTACAGCCAAGCTGGCCTTGCAACGAGCAGGTCCAGAGATCAGCAATGACTCTAACAGACCCGACTACGGCCCTTCTGGATCCCTCTGATGTGCGGTAATTGTTTAAACCTGAGTGGAAATGGCAGGGTGCCTTTTTGTCGTTGTGTGCCAAAAAAAAAAGCCCAGTATAGCACTTTCCTATTCTGCTTTTCTCTTTCTAATTCTGTCCAACACTGGGCTTCAGAGGGGAAAAAAGCTCACTGGGTTTCCACCGTGTTCATCTTGGAAGAGTCTGCCGTCGGGGATGATCGCTGACCACAAGTTGATAATGATGACGATTTAATTAGAAGCCTCTCTGTGGTCTGGAGGGGGCCCAAACTCCTCCACCCTGCAGATGGCAACCAATAAATTTAGCTACACTGAGGAAGAGGAGGGCCATCTCTTCAACCCCCCCACCCCCACCCCACCACCACCACCACCACCTCAGCCCTACCCCTAACCAGAGACAGAAAGCGTTCTTCCCCCGTGACATCCCACCGCAGGCCTGGTCTGTGCCATCATTTGACTTCTCATCTAACACACATGTGTGCACACACACACACACACACACACACACACGCACCCTGAGCTGCTGCTGTTCTGTTAGGCCCTTTCTGAAATATAGTGACTCTGCTTATATAACGCTGAAATAATGCTCTCATAGCCAGACTGATGAAACGGCCTGGGAGGAGACGAGCGACTTTCAAGGTAGCTGCAGGAGTTGTAGGACTGTTGTGAACAGGACATGCTGCAAAGACACAGGTTCAACTCCCAGGTCACTGTCACACACAGAAAAGGTCTCGTTTTGCATGGCAGGTCCCGAGGGGCTCGGTTTTGCTCTGTGTCATAGTTTCAGTTTCTTTCCTGGTAGAGAGATCTCGCAAGAGCTACAAGTGAGCCACTTCCAGCACGCAGCCAGGGCCAGTCCAGACTGTCACAGGACAACTCAAACAGTGGAAAAAGACAGAGGAGTCTGCCAGAACCCCCCTACTACCCCCCAAATAGCACCCCCACCACCACCACCACCCCACCCCATACACTCTCAGTCTTCTGAGTTTATATGTCTCTGTACACTTATCCTGGTGCAGTGACTTACTCTGTGTATGTAGTACGTGGGTGTGTGGCGTGTGCCAGTGTGGCTATCCTTTAAGGCTGTCAAAGAGGCTCTTGGGGAATGCATGGGAGGCAAAACCACAGTTTCCTCCATTATTTCAACAGTTTTTTTTCATTTTCAGCAAGACGAAGCACTCGATTGTGACAGTTTTCCATCAGAAACTAAACTAAATTAACCAAAAGCAAAGATTCTCAGGTTAAAACGTGGTGGAAAGGAATATTGCTAAAGCCACGGCGAAAAGGGTTTAACCAATAAATGCCATATAAAGCCAGAGGTCACATGACTCTCTTAGGGCGACTGGTGAGTAGATCGACTTGAGCGACTGGACCTATGGACGGTCCGAACCTCACGCAGCCACATTCTGAAGTGCTAAGCCCAATGCTGGTCTGAGAAAATCGATCTTAACTACTACGCTCCCGGTTATATGGTGGACGTCACTGGGGTGGCCCTCATTAGGTGGCCACTGGATGTCCTGCTCAGTATCTCTGAACTGTGAGCAACACAGCCATGAAAAGCTGCAATCCAATCACTTTTATGAATTTTTACATTTTTCTTGATTCTGAGTTCATGTCTCTTTGTCATGAGAAAGCCACTCGAGGCAATGAAGGCCTTAACCCCAGCAATGGTGACCACTCCAAAGTGAGGTGTTCCTTCAGAGCTGGTGGACATGCACATGGCCCATTCAGTCCACAACAAAGGCACCCAGTGGCACTGCCTCAGCTTTGAAATAAGGCCAATGTCATTATCTGTGGAGTCCCACGTGAAGGCACGGTAATCTCCTACACACACTCGTGGACCTCTCACACACCATCCTCCGTCTCCACCCGCCTCCTCATCAAAGCTCGTTCACCAGCAGCTCCGTAACTGCAGTCAAGTGTTTTCTCTCTCTCCGAAGCATCCGCCTGCTTTCCACGCGGCTCACAGAGAAATGTAACGTCAGCGTCCGCCGATGGTCAAGTAACAAATGCTTTGACTGCTTATTTCAGAGCGAAGGAGTGAAGAAAGGAGAGAGCGAGAGCAAGAGCGCAGCAGCACTTGCGGTCGGGTCTGCTGAAGCCATTTTCTCATGACGCACACACACCGAAAGCAAAAACCCTGTAAAAGCTGCGAGTCAGTGTAAATAATCATGGAATAAGGAAACAAAAGAGCTGGTTTTGGAAGGCCGGAGCTATTTCAGCTTAACTACTGTCAGAACTACAGCCACAGAATTCCGCCCTCCTTTTTCCACCCTCCTCTTTTGTCACTTTAATTTGCTTTTGGCAATATGCATCCCGAGTTTCCACACAAGAAAACTGTGGGTAATGTGATTTTGGCTTAATATTCCCCAACTTTTCCATATAATGTCCAAGACTGTCCCCTTTTGCAGCTTTAATAGGAGTTGTGGACCAGCCTAACAATACGTCGCCTCTTGCCACCAGCTACTGGATTCCCAGTAGAAAACCACCACAGGCACATTCCGAGAACGCTGATTCTGTATCAGCAAACAGTAACGATCTCTGCTCTCGCTTTTATATAACAGAAAAGTCCCTCGAGATTCAAAGAACCTTTGTCTTGGCAGAAACATCACAGTCCGATGAAGATGTTCTTTAGACGTTCTTTAGTAGTTAAACAAATGTGTGTCAGTGTGGCTTTATAAAATGTGTGAACTTGCTCTTGATCAAAGAAAGGAACGCAAGTCGGCTCTAGAGAGAACGGCTGTGTATTGGAGCTGGCGTGTCACATGACCTATGACCAAAGAGGGGTTATGTCTGATATATTGGGACTTTCTGTCCAATCAGAACGGTCAGATCTTCACATTAAACCGTTCATGAAGTAAATCAACCCAATGTTGCAGAACATATCACGACTTCTTTTTACATAAAACTCGAGAATTCGAGTCTGATCAGGTTAAAATGACGTGATCGCAAAAGGTGAATTTCTTTAATTTTGTCTAAAAGCCGTCTGATCTAATCTGGGTTCTACCTGCGGATGATTTCATGTTTTCCTTCCTTCCTTCGTTTACGAAACGTCCGATTCGCAAATCACACATCAGCTTCGTTACATCTGCGATATGTTACTATTTGTTATATTCGTTTTATTTAAAAGTACTAAAACAAATTGTTCAGTAAAGTCTCAACTATGTATTAAATGAGACTCATTAAGACATTATTAATCGTTACTAAACATTTCAGTAATAAAACATTCGAGACGCTGCAGCCAATCAATCACTCTCTCTACTCTCTACCTAGAACTAACAACAGGAATAGAATAAAAAAGAAATACATGAATGGAGTAAAAAGTATTGGGACACTCTTCTTGTTGATCGAGTGCTGAGTGTGTTTGTGAGGAATGTCTTAAATAGTGTCCACGAATAATTAGTCACTATTAATTATTTATGTCCAGTTAATTCATGTATCATTTTCATTTCTATTAATGTGTGTATAAAGTTGAGTACGAGTGACCTCCTGATTTTTCATTAAACTAAATCATTTTTTTTTCACGAAAACATTTACGAGTTAACGTGACATTCCCGACCCACCAACCGAGGCCGGGCCTGCGGACCCCTAGAGATGCTTCACAGCCCACTGAGGCTCGCCGGCCGACGGGTTGAGAAACCCCGTTGTAACAGAAACTAAACTCGAGGCTGAAGGACGTGGGACCTGCGTCACGTAAGCGTGACTAAATTCAGTGCGATAGTGTTGCCTTGTAAATCAGTAGTGCCCCATTCCGATAGGTTAATTACTGACCCCTCACTGGCTCCTTGTAAAGTCAGTGATCCATCAAGTGGTGACAGATTCGCAATGAGTGGAGATGACACAAACAAGAGCCTGCACGCACAAACGCACATCGGCTACATGTTGACAAGCTGCTTGTTGAACAGCTGTTAGTGTTCCTCTTTGTTAGAATTCAAAGTGCCTCTGCAGACTGGGCAGACTGGGCAGGACGCGTCGGAAGCATGGTTTATGCTGTGTGTCAGATTACGCTGGCAAGTGAGGGACTAGAGTGAGATTAGAACAGCTAATCCCAGAGCACTCACACTGAACCGGGACACACCGCAGGCCTGCATCGCTGGCTAGTCTGAAGACATATTTATTCATCGTGCCTCCCAGTACAACCAGTACTCCAGCATTCCCCTTTTATCTCGCTGTCTAATAAGCAGTGCTGGGATCTTCATAGGGGCAACATAAAAATTGTGCACCCAGTCCAGTTTTTTTTTTGTCTATGTGGACAAATGATTTTTCTATCTTTCTTTTTCTGTCGTTTTCCATTAAACATGCGATGTGAACCGCAGTCGTTTGAAGACTGCACTGCAGAAAAGCGTGAAAGCAGTTCACGGGAGAGTCAAGGCTTGCCCTTAAGACGAACACGTGCAGCAGGTTTCGAGAATAGGGCGGCAATTACTATTAGACATTCCTAAGACACTCCAGACCTGTTCATTTTTCATGTCTTGGATGGAGCGCTGGCAGGAGGACTCTGCCTTAAGGTCTGTGCTCTGGCTCTGAGAGACGACAGAAAGGAAGAGAGAAAGACAAACAAAAGATGCAAAACAGCATCATTTATCAACAGCGATCAGGATGGTCCAGCCTCCGGTAATGTCCGAGGCCTCTCTCTAAGGCCTCTCGCAAAGCTTTGGAAGCAATGTTACGGTCGGAACGCCGGGATCTCACTTCACACTCTGTCAAAGAGGCTCAAAAGACGTCTCAGTGAAGTCCGAAAAACCCAGTCCGAGAGATTCTGCAGCATTTGCTATTAAATGAATCAGGCAAAGCAGAGTGTGAGGGAGAGAAATAGACGGAAAACACACACACACACACACACACACACTCACACACACCCTCGCACACAGCCATGCTCACTTTCAAGGCGACAACAATTAAAAGCGATGGGGGCCTGGCCATCAACTCGGGCCTCGTATCAAAAAAAGGATTCCCATCATTTATTCATGCACCAATTAAAGGTTAAACACATGGCAGGGCCCACGTTTCGGAGAGCAGCTGGAGCGAGACGGGAGGCCACAACAAGAAGGTTAGGAAAAAGCAAACTAACTTTGTCTTGAAATGGTTTTGGCTGCGGGACAAGCTCTCCGCAAAAGAGCACGGACTGGCATAAACATTTGTACAAAATTATAAGTGCATTTGGAGACGCATGCGGCAGTCGACCGCCTGCACACTGCTCTCCGTTCCCTCTCCCTCCCTCTTTCTCTCCTCCGGCAGCAAACCCTCCGCCTCGGCGAGCGGGAGCACACACATGCATGTGTGCGTGTGTACGTGTGTGTGTGTGTGTGTGTTTGTGTGGGTTTAAGACAGAGAGCAAGGGGCGAGCAAGGAAGACAGAGAGTTAGAGAGAGAGAGAGAGAGAGAGAGTACAGGGCTCCAAACCACTGCATTTTAATTACTACCAGCCTCCACACTGTGCTGCTTTGATATGGAAATGACCCCACGATCTTCATATGCTCCGCAGAAATCATCTTCCTCTGATTCATAAAAACAATGTGCTACACCAGAGCGTACACCTGATCGTGCTGATTACAACTCGCACCGAGACAGGACCGGCGTGGAAACGCTCACAGCCCTGGAGACCCCTCCAATTAATTCAACGTATTGATGTGCATTTGAAGAGCACGGGAGAGAGAGGAATAAGACGAGGAATACTAGAATACTTTTATTGTAGCTCTCCCCTTTTGAATATGGATGGCGTATTTGTTTGCCTACACCTAATTCCACTTATTTGCAGAACGGGGCCACACAGAGAGAGATGGAGCTGATGCTCTCAACACTGATGTGTTTTCATGTGACAAATGCAAAGAAGGGCTCTATTTTTACACCAGCACATTCTGTAACATGGCTAATATTGTGACGTGTGAGGAGGGGTGTTGTGCGGGGGGTGGAGGCGGAGGGTGGGGGTTGCTGCAGTCTACTCTCGGGTCAAATGGGAGTGCAGAGCTTTTCTTTCAGCGCTTCCTCGTGCCGCTGTGGGCCACAGGTGCAGGAGCTTTTCTAGTGCCAGGCGAGAAGGATGCACTCGCCGTCTTCTAACCAAAGAAGAAATCAAAGGCAGTGCTCGGTTCTCCAGCTCTCGTTCTCAATATGTGTCGTCTTAAGGGTCAACAATTACACCAGGATTAGTTGCCGGGAAAACCACCCCGATGAGCTCTTTTAAACATGGAATTTGATTACTTTTCCTAAAGTGTCTCCAAGGTTGGAATAAAAATGTTCATATGTCCATAAAAGCTGTTCGTCTACTGAGAACAAGAATTGTCTTGTGCTCATTTTTGACTTGTTATAAAATCATTTTACATTGACACACACAAGTGCACACACACACCCTCTCCACCCAGGGTAATTATGAGTCTCTGCTGCAGCTGTGAAAGCTGTTCAGGGGGCTAAATCTTGTCCTAATCCACCTGAGGGTTTAAAACTCAATTAAGCCATTTTATTTCAGGGGTTTAGTGAAGGCGGGTTGTATCTGACCCTTAGGACGGGCCGTGCAAACAGCACATTAAGACAAAGCCGGGTTAAAAAATGGGAACGTAACAAAAATCCCAACAACAAAGAACAGAAACAATGGAAACTTTCGGAAGAACAATCCATCAATCCATTTCAGTGCAGTGTCTAAAAGGCATGTCGAGCTGCTCTCTTTCTCTGTCCCTCTTTTTTCTTCAGAAACAAGACTGCAATTTGGGTGTGTTGTTAAGCCATAGATAAGTATAGGCTGCCTAATTTCTACTTACAGTGGAGGAAAGAAATCCTTAAGCCCTGGAGCTAAAGGGCCACGCACCACCGAAAGTCTTTTCATTCATTATCTGTCACTTTATTGTTGTGCTGGAATTACAACTTTGATTTTCTCAATCTACAAGGTCGACATCCCTGACCCTGGGTCCATGTAAATCACCGGCTTTTTTACGAGACTGGGAGCACAGGAGGAATTCGAGCAGATGTCAGCACGCTGCGTTTGTTAAGAGTGACAATGGCTGCGTAATTCTCCCGAGTGCCTGCGACGAAGACTGTATCACTTTCCGAACCGTGTGACGAAACCGGATAAAGCCACGCTCGTGTGTGTGAGTGGCCGCAGCCCAGGCCAGAGCAGTGGGGAGATGTCCGTTGTGCTGTTTGTCACTTTCAGTCTTGTCTCTCGTGCGTTTAAAGACATTAAACTGAACGAGCTGAAGTGAAAGGGAAGGGAAAAAAATGCCAGGACATGTTTGCAGCTGAGGTTGTCACAGATGTGTAAAACGTCCTTGAAGTTAACAGGAGCTCAACACCAATGTGGCCGGTGCCACCTTCTGTTTTCTTGCATATCTAATTACTAATTAATTACATGAAAAGCCAACTAATGCTGCGGCAATTAAAAAGTGTGGCGAAACTTCAATAATGCAATCCAGAAACTTGAGATGCTGCACCACAAAAGAAGGGGTGTTTGGTGGGGGGGGGGGGAGAGGCTCCTAATGAACATGTTGCCATCGGTTTTGATCATTGTTGAAATATTCCACAGCAAATTAGCTAACGCTTAAAGACAGATGTCACAACATGTGCTGCTGCACTTCTTTTTCTCCCAGCTTTCCTCCCCTACGGCTGGCGCGCGCCTTACCTTTACCAGACCTGCTGTTGTTTACCTCCGCTGGTGTTTATCATTAGGGCACTGCTGGCACTGTTCTAACCTCGAACCGAGGAAACGTGAAGAGCCACAAGGCAGTGTGTCACCCTGGCTTTCAGACTCTTTCAGAAGCAGCCTCCACTGTGCTGCAGACCCCCATAACAAGAAAGCCCATCCTGATCCGTGGGTGAATTCCTATACGCACGAGACAGTGTTGCAGCAGGCACACTCCACAGCAGCCTACGGGAATCATATCTACAAAATCTACAAAATCACATGCACCAGTTAAAGGAGCAGATAAAGCAGCCATAGCATATAAAAATGAATCGCATTTACAAATATTAGGGCTGCTCTCCATTTTTTAAACGAGGGTTTTCATACCGAGTGCAGAAGGCAGCTATTCCCTGTGCTTCTGTGGCAAGAGCAGTGTTCCAATTCATATTCCGACAAGTAATATAATTTTGATAGCAAGGAATTCAGTTTGGTAAGGATATTATCCATGGATAAACTAGTTACAGGATGGCTATAAAACTGCACCTAGGAATTCCACTCCATTTGTCTGTAAGAGCATGCGGGGGTCATTTATTTTTTATCTGGGGGGGGAAAAAAAAATTACAGCCAAAAAAAAAGAATGAAGTAATTAATATGAATTATCCAGACAATAAAAAGGAAGGTCACGAATAAAGAGCAAGCCATGATACAGATTTGAGAGTTAATATCTGAGATTTGAAATCTGATTACAGCCGGACTCAATAAAACAAACGAGTGGCAAAGAGTGTGTGTGTGTGTGTGAATTCTCACATCTCAATGGAAGGGAATTATTTAAAGTTCATTTACTGCCCAGATTTCAGGGCTGATAATGCATTCGACGGATGCCATCAGTGATGTCTCCTGTCCCAGGAGAAGTCTTGCACATTCAATTCACTTAAGGGGACAAGAAAAGTGCCACAACCACTATAAGCTACTCTCCTGCATGTACAATTTATAATAATCCATTAACAGCTATTTGTGCATGCTTGACTGGCAACACACCAGCACCAGCAACATCTTTTATTATTACTTCATTACTCGCAGGACATTTTTCCTGTGTTAGATACAATTCTGAGCACTTCTGATTCATATGTAGAGAAAGGACGACGATGTCCCTGTCTGAGAAAAATGCCAGATGAGCCGGGTGTCTGAATTCTCACATCTGCATGAAAGACAATTATTTAAAGTTCATCTACTGCTTTTTGCAGATGTCATGGTGATGCCTCCTGTCCCAGGGAAACTCGGGCATGTTCACTTAGACAAGACCTACATGCATAAGCCATAACCTGCCTGCACAATTTGAGATACCAGCATTAAAATCAACTATTTATATGTTTCAGTAAAAATATGAAATAGTTGATTCAAATTTATCTGCACAAAATGCAGCTCATTCCAGCTGTGTCAGCCTTCCACTCAGCCCCAACCAGCTGTTTGGTTTAGTTTAATTCTGAAAGTGGCAGAATCATTTTGGTTCTGAGTGTTCCGAGCAGAACCGGGCTGAGGGGGGACGTGCAGAGGGGCTCGGTTCGGGGCGCGCGGGGCGGGAGAAGGACGGTCCACAGCGCTTCACTTACTGGCAGCATACGCGGCGGAGAGGCTTCGGTTCCGAGTCGGATCCAGTCAGGGAGATACGAGGCGGCCTCGCGGACCCCACGGGTTGCTCCCCGAATCCGCGCGCGGGGGTCTGACCTGCAGAAACACGCGCGGGGAGAACGAGTCACTTTCACACCGACACGCAGTTAGAAGCAGGGAAAAGTGGAGCTGTCGGTACAGACGCGTGTTTTTGGGACGCGTCCTCCGCGCCACGTCTGTTCGGGCTGTGTTGCACATAAAGCGAGACCTCTTTAGAACTTTGAGGAGCAGCTTTGGCGCCGTTTGCGCGCTCGTGAAGCTCGCGGAGGCGCGGAGGCGCGTTTGGCGGCGCAGTCGGTTGCAGTCGTGTGCGCAACGAATGCACGCGCGCGCATGCTGCTTTTCATTATTTTTGCACGTGTTGTTTTCATTATTCAATTATTCATTTATTCTTTTTTTTTTGTTTTTCTCTCCCCCCCCCCCCCCTCCAACAGCTGCGTGTGGCAAGTGCAAGAGTGTGCGTGGTGTGTGTGTGTGTGTGTGTGTGAGAGAGAGAGAGAGAGCCCTGTCCAGCACACCAGAGGCACTGAATGAAGTATCTCTATTGAGAGGTCCAGACAGTGCAGCACATCCGTGTATAGCAGTCAGGACAATGTGCTGAATGGGCAGTCTAATTATAAACGTGCCATTTGGACTTAGCGTTGGGCTCCGGTGGCACCTTACCTTATGAGGGGAACTTCCACTCGCAGCTAAACAGCAACTGTTCAAAACAAAATGCCATTACTGGATCAGCTTCGGCCCAACAGAGGGACGAGTCTGAGAGGAGGGGGATTGTTTTTCAGACAGCCCCTCTCACTTAAGACAGGAATGTATTATTAGACACCGGCTTATTCTGAACAGACTGGACACAATTTCTGAGAGACAGGGGAAAGAGAGAGAGAGAGAGAGAGAGAGAGAGAGAGAAAAGAAGAAGAAGAGGAGGAGGAAAGAGAAAAAAGGAGTGAAGTTAAGCTGTGTTTAATTAAGGTGTCAGATTGCAGCCCTTCAGGAGAACAACAAGGCTTTGTGGATCTTTTTTTTTTTTTGGTCCGAGGCTTTTAGGAAGGGAAGGAGAAAACGACTCCCCTAAAGTGAGGCAGAAAAAGTGTGAAAAATGATTTAGAGCCTCGGACCTGAGACCGGGGTCTGCAGGAGGGGGTCAGGGCTGAAGATGCTTCCCAAAACGAGCTGCTTTTAAAGGCCTATAAATTCCGAACTGCGTCAGCGCGCGGCGGTGCTTATTAAAATATTATCTGCTGCTGTCCAGCAGCACGAACGCGCTTATCTGAGTGTGTGTGTGTGTGTGCATTTGGGGGAACACCCTGCAGATGATGAGCTATCTCTGTCACACACACAAAGTTCTCACACACTCATACACTCTGCAATGTGGCTGTCCTCTTGCTACCTTAAATATGCAGTGTGTGTGTGTGTGTGTGTGTGTGTGTGTGTGTGTGTGTGTGTGTGTGTGTGTGTAAATCTCAAATGCATCTAATAAAAATCGAAATACCAGCAACGCACGTTCCTGTTTAAAAACAAAGGAATAATATGAAAAATTCAAGCATTTATTATTATTATTATTATTATTATTATTATTGTTGTTGTTGTTATTATTATTGTTATTTGAATGATAACACACTCCCCAGATCAGTCTGTGAACTTGTCTCATTGCTGCTCTGTGGTTTAAAAGCTTTAAGGTGCATTTATTTAACAAGTGTGAGGTTTGTAGCCAGATTTTTATGATCTTTAAGTGCTGGATGAAATAAATGTGTGAGAATAAAAAGCAGGAGGTTATTAATAAGAGCTGTTTGGAGGTCACTTACTGGGAAGTCTTCTCCGCAGCGTTTCGGAGCAGCTCCCTTTTTATTCAGGAGGTGAGACTAAAAGAAGTCCTGCTTTTCCAACGTGTGCATTGTCTCGAAATGGACCTGCCTTTGGACGAGCACTTCACTTTAATTTATGGCTTATGCATTCTTCTCAGGTCAGTCTGTGTGACCCCGGGCGAAAGTGAGCTGCTCGGGGAGGATTTCCACCCGGACACTGTCCACAGTGTGTCTGCAGGACAGCGCTGTCCTTTAAAGACGGGACGGGGGGGACGTTAAAAAATGAGTTGTAGAGGAGACCGAATTTGAGGGGTTTAGTTAAAGTTGGTGTGAAGGCTGCTGCTGTTGTAAGCCCTGTCATTAGTAATGAACAGTACCGCGGTGTGGACACAAGTGAAACTGCCTCTGGGAAGAACCCTGGACAAAAACAGCCTCTGTCTTCAGAGGGGAAATGATTATTTAGGAAAGGTTTAAGAACACCAGCGCTCCGGCTGAGAAAGACGCCTCGTGTTTTCCCACTCTCCTCCTTTATTCCCCTCGTTCTTCCCCTCTTCCGTCCCCTCGTCCTTCTCTAAAGCCCTCCGTGTCTCGGGGACAGTAGTATCAGTCCGGGCTGAAGATGACAGAAAGCTCCCGCCGCTCAAATCGCAACTTTGTAACTTTGAACGGAAAATTCAAACATCAAAGAGACGCGGCGGCGCCTTCAAAGGCTCGCTTTGTCCCAGCGAGGGACGACAGAGACAACGACAACCCGAGCAGCAAGACCAGCAGAGCCGAGCCGGGTCCGCTGCGGTGGACAGCCTGACCTGCAGGTCCAGCTGGACACGAGGACGGACAGATGTCTGTGCTGAAATGAGAGAGGAGGATAAAGAAAAGTTTACCTTTGCCGAGGCGGAGGGGAGATGTCTACAAAACACTGTCCTCTCTGTGTCCCGGGTCGCCAGTAAACAAGTGAGAAAACAGCACTAAACTAAATGGTCCCACTGGTCGGACTGGGAATCCCTCCTGAAAGTTGTCCCTGTCAGGAAAACAAAAAACTCAACTAGTCTCTCTCTCTCTCTCTCTCTCTCTCTCTCTCTCTCTCTCTCTCTCTCTCTCTCTGCACGTGTAGAAGAAGAAGAAGAAGAAGGGAGAGAAAGGCGATGGTTACTGCTGTCAACCCTGGCAGTCAATGCGAGCGGCCATGTCGTAAGTATTCAAAGCATTTCCCGTCGCGCAACATCAGAAAGTGAGTGAGTGGCCAGAGCATTGATCTGAGCAAGGAGAGAGAGAGAGAGAGAGGCAGGGCTCCCCCTCCCACACGAGGGATGCATGAGAGAGAGAGAGAGAGAGAGAGAGAGAGAGAGAGAGAGAATAGGAGGCTCAGGCAGGGAGAGGAGGGGGGAAGTAAAGGCGATTGTGAGCAGTTTTATCTCTTATGTGTTAATATCACTGAACCAAACACTCCAAAACCCCACAGCTTCAAATCCTGAAGGTCTTTCAAAGCATCTTCAACAATTTCCAGCCTCCCATCACCGCAGCCCGTTCAGCACCGATCCAAAACCAGTGCACGGTAAAAGTTCTCAACTCTGCTCCACACTGAGTGAAGCAGGACGTGTTCTGGAGCGAGGCAAACCTGCATCTTTATGAAACAGAAAAGTGAGATAGAACAAAGTCAGCACGTCTGGAGGCAGACCTTTCTCCTCTGCTGTGGGGCAGAGTTGGAGAAAAAGAGCTCAGAAGCAGCAGAGTTTTCTCAGGTACATTCACTCAGCAGGCTGCTGGAACGTGTAGCCACACGTCCAGCAAGAGTGGCCGACGTGTCAGAAGGAGATGATTTAAGTTGGTCTTCCACAGCTCGTGCGTTACTGCTGGAAACTCAGAAATGTGACCATGTTCTGCTTTCGCCTGGGAGGAACTGTGGACTTGAGATCTTTTAGGTCACTATCAATCAAACGCTGTCAGGGCTCTCTTCAGCTGGAGAACTGAATAGAATTAATTTCAGGGCAAAAGTGGCTATTATTAATCACTCCATTTTCGCGAAAAGGTCCTCTTAATTCTACAAAAAGATGGAGTTTAATTTTAAACTCTCAATTTAATAATAAAAAAACTGATTTGAATGGCTGTAAATGAAGGTGTAATTGTGTAATATTGCCTGAAATTTTATTGACAAATTTATATTATTATTATATTAAAAATTTAATTATGCGACGTTTGGACCACCGTGGGTTTTCTCATCTCAGTGATGTGGAGACCAGTCCGACTCCTTCTTTTTATGGCATCATAACGTCATGAGGTCGAAATAATTATTATAATCAAATTCAATCGATGCAAAACTTCCAACAAAGGGTTGGAACATCTACTGCCAGGTATTAACGATAGAAGAGAAATGAAAAAATGACTTTTATTATTCTGGGAGCAATTTTAAGAATTAAAAAAAGAACAAGCAGGTTTGAATACAATGTTTCTCCAACAACTATTCCAACAACTATTCCAACAACTATTCCAACAACTATTCCAGTGAAATGCAGCAGATGTGGGTGTTTGAACAGACGACTGTAATAAGTTGCTGTAAGGATCTCAAATCAGTCAGACAGCAGAAGTGAGACTGAAAAAGAATTAAAAAATAGAGGCTACAAGAAGATCTGCCACAAATCAACCCAAAGTCAGGTCCTGCTGTCCTGCAGTCCTTTGGTCCAGAACTCAGCAGCACAATCAGACTCTCCAAGAAAAGAGAGACACCAGAGCAACATGAAAGAATAGAATATGGCAAAAAGAATGAGGTACTTACAATTACAGGGACAGATGCAGAAGAAAATGCTGTTTGTTAACAGAAGAGTCACACAAGGCTAAAGAGAGGGAAGAGGGGGAGGGAGGAATGGAGAGAGAGAGAGAGAGAGAGAGAGAGAGAGAGAGAGAGAGAGAGAGGAGTGGAGCAGATGAAGAGAGTATGTATGTTAGAATAGCTATCTTTTCGCAACATCTCATCACATCTGCTCGGGCTCTTGTCTGTCTTTCATTTTCACATTTTCACATTCCCTTTGTTCCTGAGAAAAATCATATCCACACGTCACATCTTCATCCCCAGATCCTATGTGCACCAGAAAGAGATGAATTATTCAGGCAGAAGCATCGCCTTCAAGGCACCAGCACTTCTTCCCTTTTTCTGGTCTTTCTTTCTTTCTATCCATCTTTTTTTTTTTTCATTTTGCACTTGAAACTTTCCCCCTCTCTCTCTCTCTCTCTCTCTCTCTCTCTCTCTCTCTCTCTTTAGCTGACACGAAAAAGGAGATGTGAAGGGGTTGGAAATACAGTGCACGAGTTAAAAAGGTTCATGTTTTTCTGATCCATATTTTATTGAGATAAATAGAATTGAGAGTCAAAATCAGACCAAAGCTTTTACAGTAAATATTCTGTAAATATACATTTTCTTTGCCTCAAAGCAGAAAAAAACACAATCACACAATTAATTTTTTTATTTGTACGATACTGACTTTATTATTATTATTATTATTATTATTATTATTATTATTATTATTATTAGAGTAAAACTGCTGTGTTTATTGTGTCGCTCTGAATGTAATATGTTCTGCTCCAGTTCTTAATGTTCCTCTCCTTGTAGAAATCTGACCATAAGAGGGATTTAAGCGCGCGTGCGTCTGTAAAGCCTTATTTCCACTGCAGGGACGTGAATGACAGGCGTGCTGATGTATGGGCCTCACACGCCACCTATCGGCCACCGGCGGGATTGCAGGTGATTAGTGTTGTGTAATGGAATGCTGTTAAAGCAGATGTTGAGGCACAGACTGGTTCTCTGGATGGTAGATTGCTCAGCTTGTAATTTTCCGTGATGATTTTGTGCATGTTCTGCAGAGTCAAAAACTGCACGCTTTACACACCATTAACAGGGTTCTGTAAGGTCCTTTAGTAAAGCCGGCGTGTACAGAACCGTGACTTCTCACAGACGAATGTCATTTCATCAAAGAAGAATTTATATTTGTGACAGGAAAGGAAAACGTTCTTGGTAGATGGTTCTTAATATAACCTTTTGAAGATGGTTGCAATATCAAATGAACATTTTCAGGGTTAACGTATAAAGAACGGTTCTGCTTTGAGGGTTTTACAGTTACTGGGGCAAATGTGTTATAAACACACAGTCTTAAAATAGAGATTTAAGGGTTATTTAGTGAAAGCTTTGGTTTGGCATTGAGACGTCACAACATAACAACCCATAATAAAATAAAATAATAAAAATTGTTATTTTTCAAATATTGTAAAATAATAAAAACTGTAGATGGTTCATTTATGAATTTTGCTATAATATTGTAAAGTATTAATGGGGTCAATAAAACAAACTGGTCATAAATGCATCACTAATAAAAATGGTTTCAATAATGGTTTGGTTTTCAAAATGAAATGCATGAAAACCAAAAATGATCTAAGCATACTGGCATTAATTTCTTTAGGGGACTGAAACTGCTCCCATAGAGTTGTGTCCAACCTTTGGAATAATTTTAAGAACAGGAGGTCATTACTGGTGTTTTAAAGCTGTAATTAATGTTGCGTGTACCACTGAGGCAGCGGGTCAAACGCCTTTAGGCCTGGTCTGGAAGAATGTTCCCGTCCAGCTTGTTAGAGAAAGAGGCAGCACACATCACATTAGCATTTGGTGAAATGCTTTGATACGTCACGAAACGCAGGCCTACTCTATGAATATTTTAAAAGGGCCTGCATAAAAATCAACATTTTTGTTACATTAAATTAACATGTGTTCTTCTCCCATTCTGCATGTTTAATTAGGGAGCGCTCTTCCGTCAGAAGAAATATGGAGGCCGCCATATGATTTGTCGTGATTACTAGAGAACCAGTTAACAACACTTCACAAATAAATTTGCCTGGTACTTGCAAATGCCGTGTATGGAGTCCGCTTAGGAAGAGCTCCACTGAACAGACTCCCTGCGTCTCAGTAGCAAAGGGACACCACAATCAGAGAGACTGAGCTTCATTAATGGGTAATGCTTCCTTTCAAAAGACAAAAATGACGCACGTCTCCTTCTCAGGGAGGTTTCACCGAGCTGGCTGAAAAGCACTACCTTGCGATTGTGTGTGGAATTAAATTTCTACTGACAAAATGGAAAAAAAAAAGAATGCACTCATTGTCCAGAGAGGGACGGGTCATACATCTCCAAATCCATTTTATCGTGAACCCCAGCAAGTAAATCTTCATTGGGTTCAGCCAACAAGGAGGCCACGGGCTCTCGATTCCTTTGAGCGTTTTTAGAATTGCTAAACGTGCTCATAAAAAAGGGAGAAAATGACAAACTGCAACCTATTATGTGGCAGGAAAAACAGGAAGAGAATGTCAGTGGTTGGAAAAACCAATTCATTATGACATTTTGTGTTGATTTGGAGACTTTAGAGACACTTTAATTATAGATCATCACTACATGGGAGGGACATGTGTGTAACATATTTCATCTTTGAAATGAAACAATAGATCTGGAAACGAAGAGGCCGTTCGAGGCTGAACGGGTCAAACACGAGCCTTAATCTGGCACTGGTTCGGACGAACTGTCCCTGTCCGGGTCTCCTTCACTATAAAGCATGAATGCGTTTCTAAATGAAATGAGGACATAATGAAAGGAACATAGGATTAATCATAACATTATGACCAGCTGCTTGTTTCTACATTCGCTGTCCGTTTCATCTGCTGCTGTAGTCCATCCATCCATCCATCCATCTGACATGGTGGTGGTGTGTTAGAGTGTGTTGCGCTGGGACAAGTGGATCAGACAGCAGTGCTGCTGGAGTTTTTAAACCGGTCCAGCAAGCACAATAATCCAGCCGACAGCGTCCTGTGGGCAGCGTCCTGTGGGCACTGATGAGGGACTAGAGGACGACCAACGCAAACTGTCTCTGACTGACATATACAAGGTAGGAGTGTCTCATAAAGTGGACAGTGAGTGGGACACTGGGTTTAAACACTCCAGCAGCACTGCTGCGTCTGATCACACCAGCACAACACACACTAACACACCACCACCACCACGTTAGTGTGACTGTAGTGCTGAGAATGAACCACCACCCACAACAAGGAGGTCATCATAAGTTTATGGTGAGCTTTGATGGTAACCACTCCCACTTTTCTCATTGGCCCTCTGAGTTACAGTCAGTGTGTAGTCATTATTGTGTTGGTTGTGTTGTGTTGGTTATAAGAGGATGTTACTACACAAAATAAACAACCTGCAAAAGTGGTCAGAATTAAAACGTTAAAGCAGCGTCTCATCGCTGAGGTTTCGTTTACTGACGTAAACACAATGTTGGGTGGGGTAAGATGGAGCTACTCCTGGAGGTACATTACATTTTTATATGCCTAAATATGGATTAAATCTCAATACTTACTCTTACTTTCTCCCCTCCCTGCTCATCCTGTTCTCTCTTTCTCATTAAAAAATCAGCAGAACTGCACTGAGATATTATACTAAAAGAAAATGCTTTCCTGGCCAGTTTGACACTCAGAGCACACGAGACATTTCTTTTGTGTCTCATAATATGTAAATCGAAATGTATCCAGTGTAAATATATGATCTGACATTGATTCTTTGACATTTAAATAGCCATTATTGAATGTTTAATTCAATGTGAAATTAATTAATTGTAATAAGCAATGCAATTGGGTTTATTCAACTCAAATACTTTAAATTATATATATATATATATATAAAATAGAATAGAATAGAATAGAATAGAACTTTATTGATCCCTTCATATATATATGAAGTTATCATTTTCAATTAAGGATTGAAACATTATTTAAAAGGGCAGATTATTCACCTGGCATTACTCTCACCTCAGCTCAGATTTTGGATAAACTCAAAAGATTCTATTAAAGAATTAATATTTTTAAATATTATAAAATGCATTTGAGTTGTTCTAATACACATTGTTTATTTCCTTGACATTTTAAAGCCTGAACTAAAAAATAAAAAGTGTTTATTTGACCTGCTGAATAATTATTTCAATGACTTTTATTTTGTAGTAGAGGAGATTTACAGCAGTCTAGTTTTAAAGAATAAAACATTTTGTTAAAGTTGTTTAACCCCATAATCTGAGTTGACGTCAGTATATATCTTTCTACTTCATGGATATTATTATTATTATTATTATTATTATTATTATTATTATTATAGTGTTTAGATAATTATTTATATTACCACATTACTGCAGTATCAAATATTTAATCAAAATCAAAATATGTATCAAATATGACACACTTTGCATTACTTGTATGATTTAAGTAAATTCATCTTAAACATTTTAATTTATAAGACATTTATTTGAGGCCTGAAAGTTGATAACTTATCTGGGATTACAGTGTCTGAAAAGTTCAACATCTCCATCACTGAGTCTTGAGGTTTCATCATTGTAACAGGACGCTGCTGGTGTTGATGTCCCAGAGAGAACCGAGGGCTCGGTGAACATTGGCGGCGAGTGTGTAAAAGTGGTAAGTGTAAATGAACCCGTGTGTGAAGGAGGCAGGAATTCTCCCCACTCGCTCAGTCCCTCCCCGTGGCATGACACTGCAAACCAAAGGCTCTCACACACTGACCTGGTTCAAACGATGTACATCAGTCACTCCATGAGCCAGCAGAGAAGGACACAACAGCCGTACAACCGCCGCACTTCATTATTCATGACCGCCAAGTTATGCAATTAACTCGCACACCATTTGCATACATGCAAATTCTTCGACTCCCAACTGGACCCTCAAAGTGGGACGCTGTGTTCTCATTAGTTGACCTAAATCCTTACTTGTTACTCCAAATTTCATCAAAGTTTTTTCCTCGTCAGGATCTAATATTTCCTTTCAAGTCAACAAGAATCGTTTGATTAAATATGTTAAAGTAAGGGAGGCTACATCCTCTTAATTACATAATGCTGAAGACCCCCAGCATCTCTCACTTCTATTGTAGAGATATCATTTAAGCACGTCGTTGAACGTATTTGACCCACATTCCCTTGAGATACAGCTCACAGACAGATGTCCAGACAATTTCCTCTAGAATTTGCTAGGATAACTCGTCAATAATGGCAAGCCATACTGGCCCAAATGCAGCAACACAGGGTCAAACCATGATACTGCCACCACCATGTTTCACAGATGGGGTATTTCATGCTTTTCAGCCTTTCTGGATCATTGTCCTCAATAAATAAATTTGTCTCATTTAATTTAATTCTTCGTCTCTACTTTTACAACCACTGATGAGATTTTAGCTCAAATTTATAAATCCTAAAGGGTTCACAAACCTTCAAGCACCGCTGTGTATTGAGTAGGTCCCCCTTGTGCTGTCACAACAGCTGTGACCTGTCAAAGCATGGACTCCAGAAGACCTCTGGAGAGATCCTGTGGTATCTGGCACCACGATATTAGCAGCAGATCCTTTAAGTCCTGTAGGTCGTGAGGTGGGGCCTCCATGAGCATTAGTGAGCTGTAGGTGCCCATGATGCTCTCACTGGTACCATTGCATTCCAGCACCACCCACCCCAAGAACTGCTCGATGTTTTAGCGTAATGTTGTCCTGTCTTATCCTTCTTCCAACCACCTTTGATGTGTGTTTGGGGTCATTGTCCTGTTAGAACACCTGTGTCCATGTTTCAACCGTTCTGGCGTATTCTGAGGTACTGTGCCTCAGTGTATGATCCTCCCACCACTATGCTTAACATAACTCTGGTCATTGTGGTCAAACATCTCAATCTTTGTCTCATCTGACCATAAAATCTTCATCTAGAAGCTTTAGCTTAGAGAAGTGCATTAACCGGTTAGACTTAGGAACCTCTACAACTCAGAGACGTCTGGCATGTTGCGTTAAACCCGACACCACTTCTGTATGAGTAGATCAATAAATATTGATCAGATCAGTTTACATTTATCATCAGTTATTGATCCTGATCACCTTCATCTTCCTTCACATCAGAACTGTAATCACACACTATCTCAAAATCACCCATCAAATCAAATACTGAGGCCTTCAACATGAACATTATGGTCACAAAAATTGTGACATCGTCCGTTTCGGGTGTGTTTTCAGACATGTAGTCCAAAGAACACTGTACCAACAAGCGTAGAGGCTGTGTCCATGACATAATGATAAAGGAGAAACTTGTGTTCAATTCCATCAGCAGCACACCTGATTTATAATAATTAAACACCGATTTACCGAAGCAGGTGTTGGATGAGGCTCATAAATGATACTAAATAATAACAATGACATAATAATAATAATAATAATAATAATAACATAATAATAATAATAATAATAATAATAATAATAATAATAATAATAATAATAATAATAATAAGGCTCCTGATAACCTTCTTCCTTCCCAATCCCACCTTCTGGGTGCAACTAATTTTGAAACTATACACACAATAGAGAAACTTAATTCACAGCCTCTGGTGTGCTGGACAGGGCTCTCATCTGATCAGACACACACACACACACACACAGTTGATATTGGTAATTAAAGTGGTGAACATCTCTGCACTTAGCAAACTCCCACTGCTTAAAAAACTCTGGAGACACATGCGAGGCGGAGAGCTCACAAAGGCAGCGCTCTCACAGAAACCGTAGGTGAGCCTCATTAAACGGCTTCATCAATGATTAATTGGCAGTTTTCGCAAACACAGCAAGAAAATGCAGGCGGCGCGTTTTGTTTCCATGCCCCGAGACGGTGCTCTCCCTTAATTTGAAGTGAAAGGTGCAGCAAAGAGGCTTCCCCAAGTTAAAAGAACCGTTAGATCAAATGAGGGACTCGAGGGCATTTACCTCAGTCCTGTTTACAAAAAGCCCAATTCACTGTAGGTATTGTAAATGCCAGGCGTTTACAGGGCGTGAAAGCGTTTGATTGTTTCGTTGAACACAGCGTTTTTACATGCTCAAAGGTAATCATCTGTGTATGGAGCTGTTATCTTCTCCCTCGTCTTCAACCCCTCCGCTGTTTAAGGCCCCGCTCTCTTGACGTCGTCTTCGGCGAACGTCAGTGTCTTTATTGTCATTTCCAACAAACAAAAGGCGGCTTGATGTTTCAGATCTTAAGTAAATCTCTCCTCTGATACACAAAAGGAGATGTAACAGTCCTCAGAGGTATCTGCTGCCAGCCTCTCGCGGCTTTATCCATTCTTTCATGAGGTACGCGGGCGCCTGTATAAAAGAACACTCCGCGATGTTGAGCAGAGCCTTTTAATAATTCTTCTTCCTTATAAAAGTATGGATAATAAATCAATGGTGATAAAAGAAGGGAAAAAAAGGCAGAAGATTCCATTTTTGATTCAAAGTAGCTTTTGTATTAGATCTCCAGGCTCCCTTAGGTGAACGCATAAGTTTGAAGGAACCCTGCAGTGTTGAAAGACCAGCTTCGGAACAACACATGGTGTCCTTAAACAGAGCAATTGTCTGCCTTTGAATGGATATGAAATAATGAATTTCTAATGGTACGCCTTAAAGCTGCTTGTTCAGAGCCTGCTGTGCCACTGCTCATTGTTGAACAGTGGTAGCAGTGTGCACATGGAAATCACAAGTGGAGAGGCTTCGCTGATGATTTAAGGAGGTAGGAGAGAACAGGGGAAAGGAAAGCCTGAGATGATGCCTGCTGGATATGGAGCATAAAGGCATGTGAATAAGCTCCGCGATGGGCCCCATTAGCACACCTTTACTTCTTCACTTTACGGCCCTGAACTCAGCGTCTCGCCAGTAGCCGCGGCGGTGAGCACAATGCAACGTAACACACACTGAACTGCTGGAACTTTCGTGAAGAAAGGTCAGTGAGGTTGGTTCATTATACATCAAGGTGAACAAACGGTGTGGCGGGTATCAATGACACTAAAGTACACTGTATGTCCAAAAGTGTGTGGACACCCCTTCTCGTATAGACATGAAGGCGTTCAGCAACTTTACGTTGCACCCTTGGCTGACATAGATGTGCAAATGCACACACACTGCTCTAGGACCTGTAGGGAAAGACTGCCGATAGGAATAGGATTCTCTCTGGAGCTGAAATTCTGGAGCATGAAGTCTCCTCAGAAAATGACAAAGCTGTCTGACAAACGTACAAATATGACATAATACACTTTAAAACTGTAGTCAGACTTGAAATAAAAGTGATACCAACATCAGATATGCATTAACTGAGGGGGTGGCTTGGGAATGGCAACATCTCACAACATCTCACAAGATCTGACAACAGGTGTGATCTTGTGATTGAGGATGAACACTGACCAGTTTGCTCAGGGCGAGAAGAGGGGAATGCTGGGAAACTCCTATGGGAGTTTGAATGTGATCAGGAAAGCGGGTGCCAGATGGATGGATGTTCCATTTCCAAAGTTGTATGGGTATTTAACATTGTATACCAGGCACAGAAGACATTACCACCCACAGTGGACAGCGCAGTAGTCACCCACAGGTACTTAATGATCTTTATCAGCGACATCTGTCTAAAATTTTCTGTGCAAATTTACAAGAGACTCCATCAGAAATCACACCCACCTTCAACGCAGGAGCACCACACCCACGTTCTTCAGCTTCAGAGCGCCTCTGTTAATACCATTGCATTAGACACAAAACCTCACCTGGGCTCACGAGGTTGCTAACTGGACCCTGGAGGACCTGCAACATGCTACATGGTCCATTGCGTCAGGGTACCAATAGTTTCAGGCTGATGGTAGGGTTTGTGTTTAGTGAAAACCCTATGAAGCCATGGACCTCAGTTGGTGTTGGATGTAATCTCATGGCATGGGTTGGGTCCACTGTGGACAGACGATTGTTAAATGTCCCATATTATAATGTCTTGTCTGAAAAGATACCACCTACCAACTTATCAGGTGCGTTCCCAAGCCGTCCCCTGAGGCAACATCCCTTCATACTGATATCCCATGACTTTTGGCATGTCAGTGCACGTGCATGAATCCAAAAGGGCCCTTGACCCACTGAACTTCAAATCGAGTCTGTTGTATTTCAGCCTCCAGTCTGGAATTTTCTCCTCTGGGTTCTTTCTTTGGTTTCACAGCAGAGCACATGGCCTTCACTTTCTCTCAGGCTTGACTTTTGTCAGCTCCCATCAGGAATGCAAGAAGCAGACTCTCGCATCCAACCTGCCAAACTCATGAGTCCGACCCACCGATCTGATGACGGTGAAGGGGTCCTGCGCTCAGCTCAGTTTCAGCAGCTCCAATTTCACCACCCACTGTGTCCTCCTGGGAGATGGAGTCATTTGAGGCACTCCCCCAAAAAGCATCTCTGTGAGTCACAATGTGACACATTTATGGGTACTCGTGGGGAAACGCAGCACTTCAAAATAATTAATTCCTAGACATTCAGTAAACAGTCGCCATTAATTCACCAGAGAGTGTTTAGGCACCCCCCCCCCCCACCATCCCACTCCAACCTACCCCACCCTAATCCATGTCAATATTGACAAACGTTCTGTACTACACTGTAAATCTAATGGTAACACTTGGCACGTCTGGAAGAGTGCACGGCCAAAGACATTGTAGGTACGGACTATCGCCGCAGTTCTACGGAGGGTTTCTTCGTAATCACGAATGAATACACAGACCTGTACTTTTCCAATCTTCTCAAGGTGACATTCTTTCGTTGGCACGAAGGACACTGACAGTATTCAAAATTCAAATGCAACAGTTAACCCCCCCCCCAAACACCGTCACCCACCCCCCCACTTCACTTTCAAGGAAATTTTCTTTAGCCTCCCAGCCTATTCATAAATGACTTGATTAAAGTCATGAATACAATGGCATTTGTGATGCGACGGCCCATTGAAATTTCATCACAGTGCAAACGCTGAAATTGAATAAGAACAAAGATCATATTTTCCAGCCCAATGCCACCGACTCCTTGCTTTATGGTGCCTTTGCACAAAGCGACAAGTTGCTTATATACTTTTCTTTAGAGCTCACCTCTCTGAATGGGAGTGAAACATTCCGAAAAGGATTAACGTGTTAGTCACTTGGCGCGTTTAACGGAACAGGACGGAATTAGCATAATGGAGTCTTTTTGCATTCTCTTTGAAGTTGTGCGGCGTGGAATAACAGATGTATATGAACCAGCAGCCAAACATCGATAAATGGAAATGCCACAATTCTCAGAGGATGGGCTCGGGTGGATTTCTGCAGGAGGAGGGAAAAAAGCAGCCCGTTTATTGCAAAATAAGCAGAAAAGCGGATGTGATCAGACTCTCATGCCCACCAGGAGCATACACACACACACACACACACACACAGCGAAGTCCGCCTCTCACTTCTCTTAATCCGACGCAGTGAGTTGTGGCAACTCCTACTCTGCGGAGCAGAGGGAGGTGCGCTATGTCTTGCAGGTGCTTTCAAAGAACGAGATGCAACAGAGGAGAGCCTGTAATTACTCCCCAATTACAGATAAAGATCTCACATGGGGCATGAAGCACAGTAGCCCAACAGCCACGCAGGCCTGCTCTCTGTGAGAGACCCCTGAAAGACCCTTACAGAAAGAGATCTGCCACAAAACCATCGACGGCCAGCTGTAAAAAAGAGTTTCTTGCCTGACCCGGTCTAGAGCGCTGCACTACTTCTGCTTCACAACACGCAGAGTTAATATGTGGACTACAAAGCCACGCAGGCCTTTCATATCTGTCCTGTTCTACTGATTGCCAAGCATGTTGCAGGCTAATACTATCAACCTCCACGGCTTCGTGGCGGAAGGAACAGAGACGGGGAATTAAAAATGCCCTTTTAAACCGAGAACCTTTGAACTAAAGAAACATTTCAATAACGTCTTTTCACCCTCGCTACCTTTATTCCAGGTTCACCTCTGTCAGCTGAATTCTCTTTAGAAAAAAAGGAAAAGTAAAAGAAATCAATCAGAAATATCAAAGAGAATCCTTGGAACTATGATGAGAGCACATTTTGTTGGCTACTTATCTTTTGTACTAACTGGATACGGCGAAGAAAAAAGTTATTGTGGCACCCAGGCCGAAGTGAAAGCGAAGGAATTTTGAAATTAAGGTTTTCTTCCCTCATTGTATCCCTTCATCTCTTTATTTGCCTAAAAGGAGGGGGAAACGACAAAAGATCAGGAATCTTTCATAAGGCCTTAATTAAATTCGGGGGACAGTGAGGGTCACTAACTCGTCTGCAACTCATGTCAAATAAAGGTAAAATCGGAGGCAGAATTCTCTGCCCAATGACCTTTACTTGGAAAGATGTCTGAAGATGTCCCCTTGCATTTGTGTCCATCCATTCCGAACGCCTCTACGACCACCTTAAAACAAACTGCACGTTCCAGAGATTGTTTGTTAATATCTTTAATATTTACATTTTCTTAAAAAACAAAAACAAACAAAAAAGCCATGTTTTCCGGTCCAACCAACTCTGGATAAAATATTGGAAAATATCATTAAATGTTCCCCAACCCCCCCAACCCACCCCCCCCACCCGCACCACCTTTTTCTTTTTTTCAGGAAAAAAAGAAAGAAAAGAGAAATAAAACATAAAAAATAAAGCCCATTTGGCAAGCTACTTGGAAACTGGCAGTGCTAGATACACAAAAATAATATTTCAAGTGATTTGGTGTAAGAATAGCATCCCAGTCAACAAAAATACAATCAAGATCTGACAGTTACTTCCGTACCAGCTAAACTACCGTCTTCAGTACGTTTAATACTCGTTTCTCTCTTTATACAGCTACCACTTCTCTCCATAAGAGCCTTGACGTTTAAAATGAGTTTCGTATTTGCTCTATGATACAGTGCATGTTAAAAGTGCAATAATATGTATAAAATTAAAGTTTCTACCACTCAATTAGGTCTGTTAGACATATTCCAATTTTAGTATGTGCACCGCAGTTTCCACAGCAAAAAGGCCCGTGACCTATACAAAATACTTTATTTAAGTGTAGCTGTACAAAACGACGCATATCTGAAGTGGGGTCCACCTTGTCCGTCAATATGAAAGCTAGTCCAAAAGAGAGCTACAACGTCTTGTCTAGAATGCAGAGGATGGATGGCGATGGACAAGCTGAACTCAAGTTCGTCTGCTGTTGGGGAACGCCAGGCGTGAGTTTTCGGCATGTGATAGCACCTCAATGACCGGACACAGCTTTGGCTGGAAAACAGACAATATGTTTGCACAGAAAAAAAACAATTACTTCTCGCAATAGTTCTGGAGATACTGCTACGAAAGTCATCTTCACAGTGAACCTACTGTAAACAGAGCATGAAGTTATGACAGGTTGGTTCATCCAGTCTCTATAGAACAGAGACTGAGGCTACAGTCACACAGCGGGTCAAAGGAGCTCACATCCAACCTGACATTTTCAATTCTGATTTGGGAGGTCGGTCCCAGGCTTCCATGGTCTTTTGGTGGGTCTGGTTTCATTTAAATAGGACAGAAGGAAAGGAAACATGTGGTCCATCTTTAATATACAGTCACTGGTTCAAACTGAACCAGAAAGACTGGTCTGTATTTCTAAAGAAATGTCTGAAAGCAGCTGCAGGAGGTTCGTCACCTCATAAGTGGTCCTGAGATCTGATACATATCCAATACGTCTGTAAATCCAACTTAATCTTAGTCATAAATGTGCACTGAGAAGGAAAAATGGACCACAGCAGTGATGGAGGGGTTCAGCATGACCCAGGATTCAACCTGTGATCCTCAGATCATAGTGGTAGCGCATTAGATACATATCCAATACCACTCACCACTACCACAATGATCTGAGGAGCGTAGCTTCAAATGGACATGCTGCTTGCCATTGGCGGCAAGAGTCAGAGACAGAGCAAAATTGGCCATGCTCTCTCTGGACGGGTAGATGGCGCTCTCTCCCCAGATTACACTCAGTGTGACACTGGTCGGCACAGGCGTCTGACAGCCATTGTATCGGAGCTGGGGACCTGGCGCTTTTCTCCAAGTGCATTGGCTGAACAGCAATGATGCAAAATGGCAGCAGTTCGAAAAGAGGCGATGGCTGACTTCACATGTATCAGAGGAGGCATGTGCTCGTCCTCACCTTCCTAAGAAGCCTCCTATGTGATGGGGAGAGTCTGAGAGGGGTTGAGGAATTGACACTTCCAAACTGAGGGGTGGATGAAAAGCGAAGAATCCACACGAGGACATGTTCACAGAGCAGGGAAAAGTGGCCCAAGTCTGATTCGGGACACTTAAGCAGCAATGCCAATTAGCAAGACTGGAATTCGATGCGACTTTTACGTCATTCCAACTCGACATTCCTCATAAATGCACTGAAGAGAAGGAAAACAGGTCACGTGAAGTACATGCGCATCAGTTGAGGAGTATGAACTGTTCAGATGAACAACCGAAAAAATCTGATTTGGTGAGACAATCGGATTTGGGCCACTTTACCCGCTGTGTGAAGGTCAGCTGGAAAAGCTGGCAAGAACTTTATACCTTACTACATTGTTGACAGGTAAACATTCTCCTCTCGCCCTCTCTCTGTGCAGCGTGTCACAATGGAAAGATAGAGTAGTCTAAGTTAAAGACGTCAGCAGTGTTACAAATGTCTCACACAAACACACTACAAAGCGCAGCTGAAAGGCCACAGATACAGCACATGCAGAGTTGCCGGTTGCATTCCTTGAATGTATGTTTTGCCAGTTGAAATTAAAATGGAGATACAAGGATTTTGCATGACAGCTATGATATGTACACTGATTGACAAAAAACATAACGCATCCAGAAAGGCCTCTTGGATCTGCATACAGCGTGTAAAGTTCCCCCACTGTGCTATAAAAAGACGCTCAGAGGCTACTTTTGGGTCGCGTACCTCTTGGTGAGAGACTGTTGACTTCTAGACGCCTCTTTTGTCCACTTGACAAACTTTGAGAGGGAGCATCATTGACTAAGCTGTTAGGTCTTGGGAGCAATGGATACTGGAACCGTGTCATCTTTAGTGACGAATCCAAGTTCTGTTTGGGGTCTGATGATGGTTGACAAGTGTTTCCCAGGAATGTCTCCACAGACTGCAACACTTCCTTGTCCGCTCGCCAGATTTATTACCAACCGAAAATTTATGGGAGCAACTGGACACCAGCTTCAGTAACCTACGTGTGTGCAGGATCTACAGGCCCAGCTGCAACATCTGTGGGTCTGCAGGATGCCGTACGGAACCTGTACACCTCCATGACCAACCGTATCTCACCTTGTATCATGACTAGAGGCCCAGCAGTGAACTAGAGCCTCCTACAACTAGAGTCATACCTACAACGCTTCACTGCATTCCATCAACTCTTACTGGTGCATTATTTTTGTCAATGAGTGTAGAATACAATGTCTTACAGATGTTCATTATGAGTTAATGTACAACCATAAACACGGGGTAAGCACACAGCTGAAAACATAATAATGGAAAATGAAAAATATACCAAACAGCCATAACATAAGTACCAACTGCATTATACTGAATAGATGCCCTTGTGCTGCCACAACAGCTCTGACTCATCGAGGCATGGACTTCACAAGACCTCTGAAGGTGTCCTTTTGTAACTGGCACAAAGACTAACGTTACAGCAGATCCTGTAAGCTGTTAGATAGAACCTCCATGAGCATCAATGAGCCTTGGATGCCCATGACCTGGTTGTTGGTTTACCCGTTGTCCTCCTTTGGATCGCTGTAGGTAGGTACCGACCATTGCATACCAGGAACACCCTACGAGACCAGCCTGATGGTTTGGAAATGTTCTGAACCAGCTGTCTAGAACATCAGAGTTTGGTTCAAAGTGTCAGATTCTTCTGAGCCACTGTAGATGAAGTTCAATTTTTCACTTCACCTGTCTGTGGTCTTGATGTTACGGCTGATCGATATCAATATATACAGGGGTTGGACAATGAGACTGAAACACTGTCATTGTAGTGGGAGGTTTCATGGCTAAATTGGAGCAGCCTGGTGTCCAATCTTCATTAATTGCACCAGTAAGAGCAGAGTGTGAAGGTTCAATTAGCAGGTAAGAGCACAGTTTTGCTCCAAATATTGCAATGAACACAACATTATGGGGGACATACCAGAGTTCAAAAGAGGACAAATTGTTGGTGCACGTCTTGCTGACGCATCTGTGACCAAGACAGCAAGTCTTTGTGATGTATCAAGAGCCACGGTATCCAGGGTAACGTCAGCACCACCAAGAAGGACCAACCACATCCAACAGGATTAACGGTGGACGCAAGAGGAAGCTGTCTGAAAGGGATGTTGGGGTGTTAACCCGGATTGTATCCAAAAAATGTCCTTCACAAGACGAACTGACGCTGTATTGGCCACAAAAGGAGGCCCTGGTACACCGTAATAATCAATTATTGTGGTCTAAAACCAGGTGTTTCAGTTTCATTGTCCAACCCCTGTATACATATGAAACGTTTCACAGTAAAAGAAATAGGGTGAGAGAGAAACCGTTAACAGCTGAGTCAAGGAACACATTATGGCAAATGGTAGCTCCTGGGAGTCATGCACAAGTACAAGCACCCATATTGTGTCATGCAGCTTTTACAGTAACACCGTTCACGTCTCAGCTGGCCTGCTCACTGCAGTTTACAGATGGCAAAGCAAGCGGCGTTTGGCAGCGCAGCTGTTAGAAAAGTGAGAATAAGGTGCGGAAGTGAACGGTGCCCGCAGCTCTTTGTTAATTACAGCACAATTCACAAAAGGCAGCATTTGTTTTCGACCGTTTTTCTGCCTTCTCACGGCGCTGCTGCCTGGCGTGCTCATAAAAGCCAATTTGCAGACAATTCACACACTTCTCCTCCTCCAGATGTGGAGGCAGCTGCCTGCAGGGGGGCAACTCTAGTCTTCCCCTGCAGTTTGCTGAGATCACGCAACATGCAGCCTGCGATGTATTAACCTATACACTACATCAATCAACCCCATACAGGAACACTCTGTACTCCATCTGCTTCTCTGCAGACTTTATTCTCCTCCTTTCACCCTGATCTTCGATGATCAGGACCCCACAGGACCACCACAGAGCAGCTATTATGTGGGTGGTGGGTCATTCTCAGCACTGCAGTCACACTGACATGGTGGTGGTGTGTTAGTGTGTTGCTCTGTGGTGGTCCTGTGGGGTCCTGACCACTGAAGATCAGGGTGAAAGTAGATTAACAAAGTATGCAGAGAAGACCACTGAAAGTTGGTCATAATGTTATGGTTGATTGGTGTATATGGACAAAAGTATTGGGACAGAATTACTTTATTAAATTCTTACAGCTGCAGCCGTCAAGGGTATTAAAAAGGGTTTGTCCTGCTTTCGTTGGAGTAACTGTCTCTTCTGTCCAGGGAAGACTTTCTACTAGATTCTGGAGCATTGCCGTGACAATTTGATTGAACATGGGTGAGGTCAGGATGTTAGATGATCACCACCACACCTCATCCCCAACTCACCACCTTATCCCAAAAGTATTGGCATGGCACCAATAAGCTCCTAATTACCTGCTCCTTCTAGAGGAAGTAGACACGCTTAGGGGGCGGAATGCATTCAGAAAAAGGGGTGTCCACAAACATTTAGACATTGCAGTGTACAAACACACACACGAGAAGCCATGAGCAGAAATGTGGCAGCATGCGGAGGGGTTAGAGGGTTAGATCTTACTTGTGTTTGCTTTGATTAGACAAAGGTGTAGTGAAATCCATTGCTTAGGGGAGGGGGAGGAGGCTGTGAGGAGGAGACAGCTAGAGCAGCAGTGGTAGGAGGAAGAGGAGGAGGTGGCGGAGGTGGAGGGAGCATTGTGGGACTGTTAACCTGCGGAGAACCTGAAGAGGAGCAGAGATTAGGACGTTACAGAGGTGTTAGTAGATCAGCTCACCTAACCAGTCGGAACCTACACACACACACGACTGAACGTTCTTCTCGGAAACCTCTTTACAGCGTCATAAAATCATGCCGTCTGTCGTAACCGGCTCTGACTTGGCATTTACGTTTATTTTGGTGATCAAGGACTCCTTTCGAAGCAGTACAGCGGGAGATGATAACCTTACAGCACCTCCCCACATGAGATCGCTCCCCACATAATCCATCCAGACATGTCTTTCCAACACAAATACACTGATGAGTGTTGACCGGGCTCCATTAGGGCCCCATTCACTTCAGAAGTGAGAGACAGGCCGCGAACGCCAGTGACTGGGAGATAGAGAGGGGAGAGAGAGAGAGAGAGAGAGAGAGAGAAGCACCGGCTGCTCTTCTGAAGGTTAGAGGAGGAAGAGAGCAAGGGGGCGTGGCGTGAGAAAGTAAAGATGAAAAGTGTGCTGGCACGCTTTTATATGCCAGTTCAGAAACATGTTCAAAGCACAGCCACAGGACGCGGACGAGAGGGAGGCCCGACACATCTTCAGCTCAGTCATTGATCAGCCCAGAAAAATGGCCTCATCAAGAGATTCCTCCCAGCCTGAGAGATTCAACACGGCTCACAATTAGCAAGAGGCTTTGCTCATCACATCCCACCTAATGAGGAATAATGTTCGGTTATTAGGAGCTGATGATTGTGGGCCCAACTCCGCACTTCCTCCTTCTCCATCACCATGAACGCGAGAGTCGATCGGAATGTACTACCGATACTGCTTTTAAAAGACTGTTGTGGGCAGTCACGTGCCGTTTTCTAGGCTTTTTAACTCAGGATCACAGTAACCTGCAGACATGATTCACATATCACACCAAACTTCAAGTCTTCACTGGTTTCCATCTGAATTCAATCCCAGTTTAAATACCAAAGCAGCTTCCGGTGCATGTTTACTGCTCTGTCCACGTGAACATGATCAACCTGCATACAGACTCTGACTGATCAGAGAGAGGGGGCGGGGCTGATGATCAACCTGCATACAGACTCTGACTGATCAGAGAGAGGGGGCGGGGCTAATGACATCACTGACATAGATATTGGGCTATAAAGGAAAATGATAAAGGAGAGGCTGTTCTGCAAATTTCAGAATAAAAGTCACGAGAATGCAAACAAAACCAATTGGGTGTAAATAGTTTATTTTGTTTGGAAAAATGTTATTATTATAAATATTAAAGTCACGCTAATCATTACAAATAATTCATTAAAATGATTGTGTTTTCAGCCCAAATGCACTCTAGATGATCATCTTTCTACATGTATTTCTGAGATGCAAACTGTTATTTAGTCTTATAAGCAAAGAAACACAAGTACAAATTGATACACATTTAAATTATGTGTATTTTCACATCTCAAATGAAGACAATTTGAGTAGCCCAGGGTATGAAAATAGCAATTTCTAATAAATATATATAATAAATAAATATCTAGCATGTGTGTGACTGTCTAACCTTTTCAAACCTTTTCATAAGTTCTTCATAATACTTCACAACAACATGAAAAATGTACCTATCAGTATTATCCCAGGTAAGGACTTTTATTCTGAATTTTGAACACCTGTTTTCCTCTGTAACCCAATGTCTGCATGGGTGATGTCATTAGCCATAGCTATATGCAGGTCAAGCATATACACATGGCTGCTTTGGCATTTAAACTGGGATTTAATTCACTTGGACGGTGAATTTTAGCTGGTTTTCCGAGCTGCATTACTCACTGATAATGGATGAAACGCTGATGGTAGATTACGCTGATCCCGAGTGATGATGCCTAGAAAACCAGCACATTGTTGCCTGCAAAGTACTCCCGACTATGTAAACATCTAATAATCCAGGTGTTAATAAAATATACATGACGCTGAATCTCCGGGTATTCCTCTGAGGGTCCTGCAGGTGTGGAGAGCAGGAACTGACGGCGTTGAGGTGTTGAGGTGGTTTGAGTGAGTGCACTTCACAGCTGTCTCAGAGCTACATCTGCGTGTCTGAAGCAAGAAACCACTCCATTAAGCGCAAATGTCAAAAAGTGAGCAAAAACGTGTGCACATGGGAAATTCAGGGCGTCTCCGCAAGTGGACACTCTTGTGGACACTCGTTGCGAGTGCAGGGTAGGGCTGGTCAGACACTGATCTAAAGTGAAAGGGCACAAGGGCTGGTTACCTGCCACCTGCTTGCTCTTCAGAGAGGCCTCGGAGGCCAGGGCATAGGACATGGTGATGAGCCTCTCCTTTTCCTGAAGTGCTGAGTCCAGGTCTGGCAGCACTGGCTTATCCACTGTTACAGCTGGAGGCATATTCTGCACACTAACACACACACCAACACAAAGACAACGTTAAAACCAGCCTCAGGATTTAAACTGAAACTGCACGCATTGCTGACACAGACGTGCAAATGCACAGCTTGTCTAGTGCCTGTAGTGAAGCACTGCCAATTGAACTGGACTTTCTGGATCAGACAAACAAACATGAACCTAATGGCACCATGTCTAATGCCAAGCGTGGTCTAGAGGGGTATAAAGCCCCCCAGCATTGAGCTGTGGAGCAATGGAACTGTGTTCTCTAGAATGATGGAGCTCCATCCAGTAGAGGCAGTTACTCCACAGCAGAATACCTCTTGTTAATATCCTTGAATCCAATCAGTATTTACCTAGACTTTGCGAGGATGTTCTTAATGCGCTCCACTTTGCGGTGGCGTGCCTCCATCTCCTGAGGGCTGAGCGGCTCCTCGGAGTCAAAATCCAGGTAGCGCTCAGGGATGACCACCTTCTCGGGCTTAGACACCTACAGATGGAGGGGTGAAGAGCACATATAACTTAATTCACCCATACCACCAAGCCTCAATTTTATCATTTATTTACTCAGGCAAGAAGACTGCTGCAACCAAAGTCTGGTTTTGGTGATTTACCACCCTGGAGAACGTGGAAATGAGATGACCACAGATGAACACCACAGTGTTGTAATTTCTACTTAAGAAACTCAAGATTTTCCAACGTTCCCACTGAGTTCCCATGGTGGTTGCTAATAAATTTTAACACTTTTGGACTTTTTGGACTGGTTTCTTATTGACTCAAGACCCTTATGACCCTTAGTGCACGTTACTCACATCATAAAGCCTTTCACCACATGATTTGTCAAAAAGGGGAAAATGCTATTCGCCCTAAAAATAAACTGTCCACCAATCACAGCTTCTTCTCAGAATACGGTAAGAGCCAGCCATGATGACTGATGACTAACACACTTCCAAAAAGTAGCACTCAGTGTTTACCCTGAGGTCCTGTCTCAAGCCACTCCCTAATCCTGACTCAAACCACTATGTGGTGCACTTTGTAGGTTATGAAATAGCAGCACCTCCACTTAAACAGTGACTGATCTTTAAGTGTAAATTCAACAGTCCGTTAGACCAGTGTTTCTCAATCCTCCTTCTGGAGGAACCCCCTGTCCTGCATATTTAAGTGGACTCTCTGTGCTGTCTGTGCCAGTCTTCTCTAGTCTGCAGATGGTAGTTGGAGAAAGAATCCAGTATAGTGTGAGGGGTGCAGAAACTCCCGATTGTCAAAATATTTGATTTCTTTTCAACCTGACTGAGTGTAATCTAGTGTATACTGGTCAGTGACTCAGTCTGACCCGACTCTGAGAATGATCTAGTAGAGTATACTGGTCAGTGACTCAGTCCAACCCAAATATGTGCATAATCTAGTAGTGTATACTGGTCAGAGATTGAGTCCAACCCAACTCTGAGAATAATCTAGTAGAGTATACTGGTCAGAGATTGAGTCCAACTCAACTCTGAGAATAATCTAGTAGAGTATACTGGTCAGAGATTGAGTCCAACCCAACTCTGAGAATAATCTAGTAGAGTATAATGGTCAGAGATTGAGTCCAACTCAACTCTGGGTGTAAAGTAGTAGTGTATACAGGTCAGACACTCAGTCTGACCCGACTCTGACCAGTATACACTACTAGATCACGCTCAGAGACTCAGTTTGACCCGACTCTGAGTGTAATCTAGTACTGTGTACTGGTCAGAGACTAACCCAACTCTAAACATAATCCAGCAACCTTCTGGCGCAAGTACATGTCCAGTACTGCAGCACCATTTAAGGTGGAGCAGAAACACACTCACCTCCAACTCCCTCTGCAGTCTGTAGAGACCGTGATAACTCAGTCTTCACACCCACAAGCTCATCTAAAGGTGTCTTTTACCTTTATTTCATTCGGAGCCCGAGACAAATCAGTCAAATCACTGGTACAAATCAATGTCTCCAAGGTCACACGAGGCACGTGTGTGTTTTTAGGTATGTTTGTTTCGGTTCAACAACCCCCAGTTATTTCATGTGAGATGAACCTTTTTCATTCACCAGAAAAATCAGTAAAAGTGTGAGAATCTGAGTCGTATCTGCTACGACTTTAAAGCATATTCAACTCAGAAGCACACAAGGCCGCAAATACGAATGCCAGCTCCCAGCCAGTGCTCTTCAAATGCATGGTGCTGGCGTAGAACCTCAACGTGGGTTCTTATGTTACAGAGGTGGCTAAAATCCTCAGAACCCAGGGGGGTGAGCTCTGTCATGACAGGTGACTGGATAAAGTCCGCCAGTGGCTGTAGACTTGGTGGGTGTGGCGCAACATCCAACACCACCAGCAAGCCACTACACCATGTGGGAGACTGGGGTTCGATTCCCAGTCTTGGCAACTATGCTGTGCTACACCAATAAGAGTCCTTGGGTGAGACTCCCAACATTACTCGCTTTTGAACTCACTTTGTACGTTTGTACGAACGTCTGCAAAATGCCATAAATGTAAATGGGACAAGATAATTTGGCTGCTGCTGTAGCGCCCCCTTGTGGCAACATTCCGAATGCACTGTGACAAGTACGCACAAACCTCAATATGTATAGCTCGGAACTTGGAACTAAACTTTCCAGGGTAGTAGATACGAGCAGAACAAAAATAAGAATACAAATGACAGAAGGTCAAGAGGGAACTGTACCTCTTTGCTGAGGTGCAGCTGATAGTCGAAAGACTCCAGGTCGAGCTCTCTGAGGGGGGTGGACTGAAGGGTGAGCCACTCGTCCGAACGTGAGCGCTGTCTCTCTTTGTGCTCAGGTGGTCTCTCCTCGCCCTGCACGGCCCGCTCCAGCAGCTGCAAATCAAACTCCTGCTCACGCCTCCACTGAGGGCACAACACACACATGCAGCTCTCAGAGGCCTGGACTTGCAGTGTATTCAGTGAACATCATGGTGACGTCCTGGCTTTTGTCTTCTACAGGCTCATGACAATCGTTATGTGGACAGGAGCTGATCTTAAAGCAGTACAATTTGAGAACTGGTATTGCTGGTTCCTGGGCTCCCACTACAGTCAGGACATGTAGTTTATACTCTGAGTCATCTCTTAAGGACATGTCTTACACATGCATTTCTGGACGAGCAAATACAGGGCGATATGATATATCGGTCACAAATCTATATATTGGGATATATTTCTGATGATTTGCACTTTCAACTGAACTCACTGTATTTCCTCCTCACCTATCAGATCTAGAAGAAGATCTAGATAGAAGCTCTCCTAAAGAACCGCTCCTTCTTTCACTCTTCTAAAAACTCAATGTTTACTCTGAGGTCCTGTCTCAAATCACTTGCTCTCCCCTATGTAGTGCACTTTGCAGGTTATGAAATAGCATCACCTCCAAACAGTGTCTGATCCGTCTGATCTAAAGTCTGCCCTGCATATATTAGAGCTTTCCTTGCTTCCAACCACACCTGGTTAACAATTAACAAGCCCTTTCAGAGTTGCAGAGGGTGTGTAAAAGCAGGGAATCCACTAAAATATGCAGGGCAGGGGTGCCTCCAGGACCAGGATTGAGAACCACTGGATTAGACAGCTCTCTGTTCAACATGCTCTCACTGTTTACGCATTGCTGTGTTGTTTGAGAAATAGTGCACTATGTAGGGAGTGTGTGCGCCCTACGATGGACTAGCGCCCTGTCTAGGGTTGTTTCCCGCCCTTGCGCTCCCCCGTGACCCTATTCAGGAATAAGCGGTACAGAAAATGGATGGATGGATGGATGACGTGGTCTGAGATACGCTGATTCTGGCATACTAAGCCCGAATCAAAGATGGCGGTGCTTAGGGTTGTATAGCCGCAAAAATCTGGTAATATGACACATATCACGATACAAGGGTCACAATTTGATATATTGCAATACTGATAGCTAGGTGATATATAGGCCAGTTTTGCTGAAGTTGTTGGATATTGTTTATAAGACATCCTACGCTATTTTAATATGACTTCCTTTGAGATCCACGTAGAGAATGGAGATAATTATAGGAATTTTACTTTATGCCTGCAAAATGTAACATTGCGATACTAAACTGTATCGATATGTTATTACACCCCTAGTGGTGCTATATCTCAATTACAGGTGAATGGAGTGACGAAATCTTATTTTAAGGTGAAATCAGTCAGTCCCGTGGAACATATAAGAGCAGAACAGCTTCATGTGTATGATGTTCTCCTGCTGTCTCACACGGGAGCAGCAAATATTCAGCTCGGCCTCTGTAAACACTTCAGCCTGAGAGGCAAAGGACAGTGAGGTATTCCAGTTCAATACACAGCGGAGCACGGCGGGACAAACCAAGGCATTCTTATATGCAGCAGGTATGTGTGTACAACGGACAAATCGTTTAACTAACAAATCCCACAGCATAAACACAGATGCACCAAAGCAGTCCTTTTAGGGTCACAGTTCACAACATCCTCTTGTCTCAATGTCAATAGATTTGGGGGGAAAAGTGGCGGCGCAAAGAAAACAGATGTACATTGTACATAAATGGACAATTTGTGAGGAAGCTCCAATGGCCAGCTCAATTACATCTGCTTATTCCGTTTATAATCACCTTGCTCGCGTTCACAAAAAGGCGCAGGGGGAGAAGATAAACCACCGAATGTGAACTTTAAGCACCAGAGTCACCGAGGCCGCCTCTTCCTGCTGGACCTCCGGCATGACAAACTATAAGACTGCAGACTAGAAGGGTTAAACACTATTCAGGAGGGACGGGAAAGAAAAGGTTGAGTGATTTCAGTCTCGTCTGACATCAGTAATGCATTTGGCGCCTTTTACTTTCTGCAAAACGAGCCATAAAAATAACCCCAGCTAATAACAATCCAGTGCAAACTGACTGCTGACATTCAGCCATATTCTGTGGAACACTTGCTCATTTTTTTCTTGAAGGCACTTGAAGAGGCAGAAGTGTGTGGCACACAGTCACATCTACTGTAGGACCACGTGAACCGTGTTTATTTTTTCCATTTTGGTTAAATCTGTACAGGAAAAAGAGGAATTCTAAAACAAATAAATAAATAAATAAATAATGGGAAGTAACTGTGGATGATGAGGTCATCACAGACAAAATGACCAATTATCAATGAGCTTCGTTTTTTGACACTATTTCTGGGATAATAAATCATCCACAAAAATGTTACTGTGATCGGCCTGGGTGATCAAATATCCCCTCCCATTGGAACCGGGTCCGAACTGGAGTCCAAACTGGGAAATCCGAAAGGGCATCACAGCTACCAAAAGATAGAGGTTAGTGCATCGTTTCCTAGGCATCATTGTGCTTAAGTACACACGAACCCAAAACATGGCATTTATGGACATGAATCACCTTTGGGCAATGAAAAAAGGACGACCATGTTTATTTAGTAGCAAAGATTTTATTCATTCTGTGCAAAAAAAACCGACATAAAAAATGCTGCGGCGATGCAGACAACACGGCGCTTTCAGATGACGCTACAGTTAGCTCTTATTATCAGCACACAAGTGAGATAAAGCTCGTGCTGTGCTCGGTCAGTGACCCGGCGACACTGTGAATATACACGGACGAGGCACACACACAGTGACGTTTCATCCCAAACATCCATGCTTCCTCCTCTTCGGGCAGAGTGCAGTACAGATTAAAAAACAAGGACAATTTACGTTAAAATAACAAAAACAAGGCCGAGACATTTGGCCCGTGATTTTAAGAACATCACAAAAACCGCTTGGCTTGGGAATTAAACCAGGGAGAAGATTAGTGAGGGGCAATTTTCCAAATGGGAGAAATTAGTCGATGGTGTTTTTATTGCGTCACATCCTCCAAACAGGCAGCGGGTGTGTTCAGCGATTCCTGACACACAGTGAGCGATTAAGACTCCAGGGTTTGGATGAATTGTGATGATGATGATGATGATGATGATGATGATGATGATGATGTTAATGGTGAACAGATTAAAAGCGAGATGGTGTAAATAAGCCTCCTGTATGAAGTTAAGCACAATGACACCTAGGCAGAAGCAGCTGCAACCAAAGCCCAAAGCTTCTGTTGTGGTTATACTGCAGGGTGATGCACTGCTTAGACAGTCCACAGTGAACTGGTCCATTTGAAACCCGCCCAGTAGAGTTAGCCCTCTCCCCAGCATTGGGTTAGCATTGCAGAGAGCGTATTTTGAGACGGTGATTTGAGTTAGAGCTGGTGTAAGACATCTGCTACGTTAACTGGACACCTTTGTGCTTTAATCACAGTCATCATTTTGCAAAGCCTCTAAGCACAACTGGGATTCGATGGGCTTTAACCCAGATCAGGACACTCGCTGACATCATTAAACAGTGGATTCAGTACAATGGTCAACGTCATGATTTGAATACAATTAGGTCTTTGATTACAAATGAAACAAGTGAAATTCGCTTTCATTGGTGTTATCAAAAAATAAAGGCACTGTTTTTGTCTCTGTCTAACCACTGCATAGACGCTTAAGTCCACCTTTAGTCCTCTACGCCTTAAACCCTCCTCATAAATAAAGCACTCACCCTAACCTCCATCGCTCTCTCTGACACTTCCCATCGCACACACTCACCTGCAGGAGCCACTACTTCACTACACCTATGGTTTCGCAAATGCGAACCCCCTAGTCTTCTCTACAGAGCTGAATTGCTGAAAGTGTGTTAATAACGGCAGCGTGTTAGTGCTACTCATCTCCAGAACGTAAGTGTGTGTGTAACAGGGGCTGTGCTCGAACATACTGATCCCAAGTCTGCAGAGATGGGACGCGAGGAGAAGGAGGCGACGCGGGACGAAGAGGCCTGCCGCTCGCCCTGGCTGAGAGTGCGCTTGCGCTCGCGCACCAGAGCCTTCTGGTGGCGCTTCATCCTCTCCAGCTGCTCCTCGGCACTCATCCGGCCCCGGGGCTCGCCCGAGTACAGTCTCTCCAAGGCACTCTTTGGTCTCTCCTGCAGAGATGAGGGAGGAGACATGCATTCACTTTTCCATCATTTTATACTTTTCAATATTAAAATGCCTTTGATTTGAGCTTTCACAGCTGCAGCAGAGACTCACAATTACCATGGGTGGAGAGGGTGTGTGTGTGTGTGTGTGTGTGTGTGATTATCTGGAATATAAATTAAATGTCCTTTTTCATTTTATTATTTAAGTATGTATCAGTACTATCCATTCTCAGGACTTTTGAACACTGTATGCAAAAAAAGAGAGCAAACACCCCCCTCCTTCTCATTTTCCTCTATAACCCAATATCTTCAGTGATGTCATCAGCTCCGCCCCCTCTCTCTGATCAGTCAGAGTCTGTATGCAGGTTGAGCATCAGCCCCGCCCCCTCTCTCTGATCAGTCAGAACAAAGCCAAAAGTGCAGCATCAAGTTCAGCTCAGCTTGACCCACCATCCCTCAAGTCACAAAGAACATGAGCATCCAGACACTTTTCCATTCTGGAACCAACTTCCCCTGGGGGTCCGAACAGCTGAGTCACTTACTGTCTTCAAACGCAGACTGAAGACCATCTCATTCATGAGCACTTAACCCATTAAAGGTTTATATTCATACTGAATCTTCTAGCCTCTTCTAACTAGAATTTTTCTGAGCCAACAGCAAAGCTGACTTATGTACGTCACTCTGGAGAAGAACATCTGCTACATGCCTTAAATGTAAATGCTGTGGAGTCTTACCCTCAAGCTGGACATGGTGGCACCTCTTCTGAGGGTGACATATGAGGAGATGCTCATGGAGTGATTGAGTCTGGAAGAAGAGCCCGTCAGACCTAGAGGAAAGTTGAATTTGACAAAACATGATTCAGAGCATTTTTGACCAAAATTAAGTGACAAATTTGCTTACAATCCTCCTGATAATCCTCCACTAATTCTGTCCAGGAAAACGTAAAGATCCAGTCTTTTATGCCTGAAATCCCTCATAATGTTACTTATAAACCTGCATAATCTGGTTCCAACCTCTGCTTGGTAAAGTCTGGTAACCCCCATCATGGCTTGAACCACCCATTTGCCCTCCGACTCCCAACAGCTCGGGTTCACTGAGAAATGTCCGCAACTCCACCTGGAATCCCAGAAAGAGGAACATCACTAACTTGGCTACAGCTTCAGATCAAAGGTTCACCTCATCCCGGTTGGCTTCCTTGGCTACCGACCTTGTTGTCTCCGTTGGGGAAGTGGGCAATCTCCCGGTCCCGCTTGCGTTCGTCCGACTGGCGTTTGAGGCCACGGACGGATGTGTGTCGAATCACGGAGGTCTCCTTGGGCAGAGGCGGCACTGCTGGGGGATGCTCTTCTGGACTGTAGAGGTGGGGTAAAGGAGGTCTTGGGGGGGCGTCTTCTTCAGCCTATGAACAATACATACAAGTCATCAGCAATGCAGGACTCCTGTCAACAAGGAGATTATCCTGGCTTTCAGAAGAACCAAAATACTCAAGACTCACAAATACTTTAATAACCCCAGAGGGACACTGCAATTATTACAGTTCCACCCTTTTGTGTAGAAGAATAAACAGAATAATATCAAAGAATAAACAGAATAAACACTTTGAAATATATGAGTGTTAAATTCTTCTGAGAAGGCAGTGGTTACGATAAATAAATATGAAACATCTTGTGTAAAGTAGTTTAAAATATTGCACAAAAACATAAATAAAATAAATTGATTAACCATAGTGGTCCATAGTGCTCACCCACTAAAGGAGGGGTATGAAGCCCCCCAGCACTGAGCTGTGGAGCAGTAGAGCTGCGTTCTCTGGAATGATGGAGCTCCATCTAGTACTTTTGGAATGAGTTGGGATGATCAGCATCCAGACCTCACTAATGGTCACTGAATGCAATCAGATCCTCACAACAATGTTCCACAATCTAGTAGAAAGTCTTCCCTGAACAGTAGAGACAGATACTCCAACAAAGGCAGGATAAACTCTTCTTAATGTCCGTGATTTCAGAATGAAATGACCGAATGAGCAGGTGTCCCAATACTTTTGTCCATATAGTGCATCTTCCTAACAAACCTCTTGAGGTCCTGCTTCAGCAGCTACACCAAAGCCCTTGAACGTGTTGTGAAAACAGGACAGGACACAGTTCTGATCCATCCTTGAGCAAGGAACATTCCCCGGGTGCCACGGAGAGGGCTGCCCACCACCCCGGGCACGTGGGCTCAATGCCCACTGGTGTGTGAATTCACTAGTGTGTGTGTATCACTGTGTGTAGATGGGTTAAATGGACAAATTCCCCTGTGTGTCTTCACCTAATAGCCTATAACATCTCCATGAGCAGGAATAACAGCTGCCAGTCAGTTTGGGCTGGACAAGTTTCTAGACCATGGCAACATCAATGTTCAGTCACTATGGATCAAAGAACTGTGCACTTACAAAGGATACGTTCCCTGGAGATGATGGACAAAAGACAAAACCTGGTTTTTCTACTGTCACCTCAAACAAGGGACCCCCACAACAACACCAAGCTCCTCCAGCTTGAACCACACCTTCACTGAAGCTTCCTCAGGTCTACGCTGCCCATCATCGTTCACATACAGACAGAAACCAGATTCATCTGACCACAGAACACCTTTCCAGTTCATCAGTGTCTCTTCTCCCACTGTAACTGGGACTCTCGCATGCCACTCTGCTCCAGTGTTAATGGACTGTCATGGAACACACTGGTGGTCCTTCTCCATCAGTTTCGTCTTCCACTGTCAATTCTGAGGAGAATCCTGTAGACTGGACATCACTCCTTTGAGCCTTTCCCTAACATCTGCTTGGTGACCCATTTCCCACATAACCAATTCTCAATCTATGACAAATGCCGCACACCCTGCAGGTATTTCTCATGTAGCTCCATCTGCAGGAGTCTGAAGTTACACCTTCAACATGCAAGGACTTATATAAGGACTAATTTCTTTGTCCAGGGAGCTTATTATTAATTTATATCTGTCTTTTTTTATTTGGACACAAGGCACCATGTCAACCTTGTTGTTTTGAATCTCGAAAAGTAAAACGGGTTCTAACAGTTCTTGTTCCCTCACCCATTTTGGTGTGTGGTGCGCTTGAGAATGAAGAAAGGGCTGTGAGCTGGACTGTGCTGGACTGAGGTGAGGGCTGGCCTGAGCCCCTTTCAGCTCCCCCACTGAGAGAGAAGGCACTGATGGAGACAACGCCGAAGGCACGAGTTTCCTCTCTAGGTCACACGCGCACACACACACACACACACACACACACAGTTACCACAGGACATGAGAACTTTAAACACAACATCATGGTGGGTGTGGAGATGGTCCCAGTACCTCTGTCATGACTCCAGTGCATGGGGGTGATGGCGGGGACGGCCCCGCGCTCACCTGGGTTC